>PVJL010001050.1:0-233515 GCA_004026885.1 Lyroderma lyra
TTTTTTTTTTTTTTTTTTTTTTTTTGCTTTTTGGTATGTGGGTAGCTCCCTGGCTGGGAGTCGAACCCAGGCCACAGCGCTGACAGCACCAACGCCGAAGCCTTAAGCCACTACACCATCAGGGAACCCTAGGTGGTGAACTTACTATACAACAAGTTGACAATGCACTGTAGAACTGATGCCTGAAACCTATGTAATTCTTGCTAACAGATGTCACCCCAGTAACAATAAAAATTAAAAAAAAAACAAAAGACTGGTGTGGAAAGATATGGATACTGTCAGGTCCACCTTGTCTTGAGAAGATTCCACACAACTGCTTATAGCCCCTGCACTGCTGCTCCTCCTAGCCTAGCCTCAGAAAGGCCTTCTGCTCTGAGAACTTTGGCAAAGCCTGAGTTCTGAGGTTGGTGCTCCGCACTCCCAGGCCTAGGCGTAGCTTCCTACGTCCCCTTGGACTTTTCTATCAACAGCTCCATGTGTGGCCCTGACCAACTGAAAAATGAGCCATCCAGTTCTGATCCCAAAACCAGAGAGTAAGACGTTTTGTTTGGATTTTTAGAAGATCTTTGGCAATTTTCCATATAAGTGGTTCCTCAATAAGCAATGAATCATAAACATCCATTATGGACAGGAGCAACTGCGTAATAATAGAACAGACACATGCTGTCCTTATGGCCTTTTCTCCAAAGGGGGGATAAATTGAATTAAGTTTGTTCCCACAGTATATTACTCAATGCTTCCTAGGGGTACAAGAAACCTAGAAATCACAAGGCAAACCACAAATGAACTGCTGTTACATCACATAACTAATAGAAAGTTAAATTCCTCTGTGCCCAAGCACAGCATCTAATTCCCAGTCTATCTAGTTCCCAGTAGATACTTAACAGGTATCTACTGTTCCATCCAACTAAGGATCTCAGAACATTTTAGAAGTATAAACTGATTAGGATTTTCATCTTACTGGAGCAGAACCATACAAAGCTGGTGAAGTTGTTCTATGGCACCTTTGTCATCTCTCCTTTTTCAATTGCTAGGGAAGGTGGGAATTAGAACTGACTTTGTTTTAAAACCACTTAACTGAGGTATGATTGACACATATACAGCTATACATACTCATATTTACTATATGCAACTTGAGTTTGCAAATAAGTATACATTCATGAAACCATCACCACAATCTATGCCAGAAATATATTCACCACTTCCAGAAGTTTTCTCCCACCCTTTCATCATCATCATCATCATCATCATTATTATTTCATGGATGTGTGTGATAGGAACACTTAACATAAGATCTACTGTCTTAGCAAGTTTTTAAGTATTCAATACAGTAATGTTAACTTCAGGTACTATACTGCAGTAGATCTCTGGGACTTAATCATCTTACATAATTGAAATTTAGTACCCTTTAACTAATACTTCCTCATTTCTCCCTACCCTCAGCCCCTGACAATGACCACTCTACTCTCTGCTTCTATTTTGACTAGATTCCTCAAATAAGTGGTTACATGTAGTATTTGTCCTTTTGTGTCTGGCTTATTTAACCTAGCATAGTATCCTCTAGGTTCATCCATAGTATCACAAATGACAGGATTTTATTCATTTTAAAGTCTGTGCAATATTTCATTGTATCTGTATACCACATTTTTTTCTCTATGCATCTGTTGATAGACATTTAGATTGCTTCCATGTCTTGGCTATTGTGAATAATGTTGCAATAAACCTGGCAGTGCAAATACTTCTTTGAGGTCCTGATTTCAATTCCTTTGGATATATACCCGTGGGATTGCTGGATGATATTATACTTGTCATGCTGTTATCCATGAAAATTATAAAGGTGGTGAATGTCATTTGGTGTTTGTTAAGTTGAATTCTCATAAGAAATACATGAAAGGTCTCATTAAATTGCTATAATAATGATCTAAAGTTGTTACTATAAATAAAATCTGCACAACGGAAAGGGAAATAACTATGTGACCTTGGCCAGAGTACTTTGTTTCTCTGACTTTGTCTCATCTCAAAAGAGAGAATTAAAGAAGAAAAATCATTAAGCTTCTTATAACCTTTGAATTCTATGAATATACCATAGCCTGTTATGAGATTGGAAGTGATCAGTTATGTAGAACCATATAACTTGTAATGAGCTTTTCATGTTGGTTTATCCTAAATTTCTTCAAAAAAATAGTAGACTTTTTAAGGGCAGACGTTGTCACTAGATTTTCTATACCTCCTCATAAAGTGTCTTGTACCATGTCTTTTTAGTTTTCTACCAGGACTCGAGGCCTAGCACAGGAGCTGGTACTCAGGAAATACTTGCTGACCAGCTCACCTAGGAGACACAATTCTTGCCTTCACTAGGCCACTAAAACTTTTCACCCAGAGCCCACTAACCTCCTTATGTCCAAACAAAAATGGCCTCTTCTTGTTCCTATTCTTCTTGACTCTCTGGGCACTATAGAACACAGTCTTCTGCTTTTCTCTGAGCCTTCCATACAGTCCTTTCTGAAGAAGTGGGCTTGACTACCACATTTTATTGCACCTGAACCCCAGCCACAACTTGTGTGTCTGGCCCAAAGAAGTCTCCCAAATTCTTTGGGCCAGAGCTGCCTGCACGATGGGCAAGGAAAGAAAGGTCTAGGCTCTTGGCTTGGAAATGAAGTAATAATCGAGAGGAAATGGCCCGGAATTCACCAACAGCATGGACTGGCCGAACATGATAGCATGTCTGATCAGCAAAGGGACCACAACTGGAGCAAAGTCTGGAAATCAGAAAACTCTGAGACACCAGATACCATCCAGTGCTTAGTCCCATGAAACAAAGGTAGCAGGAATGCTGGGGAGCAGTGGTGGCAAGGCGGCCCCCGGGGCCTGCTGTGTTGGCCTAGTCCACCTGTAAGACACGTCGGGCTCCTTGGGCTCTTCATAAACATACGAGGCACTGAACAGGCCCTCACAGAGTGAGGGAAAGGGAGGCAAGTCCTTGAGATTCATGCTTCCATGGGATCAAAGAGACAAAGTGGTCCCTTTATTTATTTGTTTATTTATTTATTTATTTTATGTTAAATGTATATTTAGCAATGTGTTCATAATTAATTAAAAGGCTGAAAAAGCAGTTTCTTTATTTTATAATAGCACTTATTAGGTACCATGTGTTCCACATTCACTATCACATTTAATTCTCACAACTGTATGAGGTATGCATCGTTCTTCCAATTTTTCAGGAAACCAAGGCTTGGCAAGGTTTATTACCCACCCAAGCTAGCTAGAATTTGGATCCAAGCCCCTATACCCCTAAACACTCCCAGTGCTTCTCACTATCCAATAGAAATGTGCTGGGCACCACATTGAACACGTGGAGGTTAAAATCATGGATGAGACATAGTTCCTGTGCTGAAGGAGTTTATTATAATTTAATAGGATAAACAGGATCTGGTCAAATAGGTATGATACAAAGCAGAACTAAGTGCCCTAAGCAATTAAAGCACCTAGAGCAACTGGAGATAGAGTGAAGGGTATCAGTTAGGTATCAGAGAAGAAAAGCACGAGATGGAATTTAATCAGCACAGACTGCTCATCAATTCAGGGGTGCCAGGGAGGAGAAAAAAATGAAAGGGGGTAAAAGGAGGGACCATCAGAATGGCAGTTTGGGGCAGGGAGTGGAAATTGTACACTTCCAGCCTAGATCTGTATTCATTCCAGAGAATAACTGATGTTTTCAAGCAGGAGGGTGCTTGAGGAAGAGAAGTCTGGAAGCGGTCTGCAGTACAGAGGAAAATTGGACCTGCTTGTGTGAAAAAGGCCATTAAGGAGGCTGGAAGCTATGGAGGCTGAGAACACGGGCCAAGAGGTAGAGGACTGAGTTAGGGCAGGAACAGAGGGACTCGAGGGAAGGAGACGGATGGGAAGTGAGATTAACAAGGTCAGCAAACAAATAAATGTAGAAGACAGTGAGAAAAGAAGTGAAAACCACTCCAAGATTTTCACCTTGATTAGAAAGATGATGGGCATCGTTATCAGAAATGATAATGGAACTCAGAAAGGAATCAAAGCAGAAGGATGTTTAAAGAAGGAGTGAGGAGTTCAATTTCGAATACGCCAACATGAAAGTGTTCATAAGAGGTTCAGGGGCAAGCATCTGGTGGGAAATGAAAATGTCGGACAGATGATCAGCTCAGTCAGGCTGCACAGAGAAATACATGTGTCACATGCATGAAGAATTGAAGCCGTGATGGGAGTTCCTTGGTGGTGTAGCGGCTTAAGGCTTCGGCACTGGCACTGTCAACGCTGCGGCCTGAGTTGGATTCCCAGCCAGGGAGCTACCCACATACAAAAATTAAATAAATAAATAAACAAATAAATAAATAAATAAATAAGAATTGAAGCCATGAGAATACCCAGGGAAAATTCATTCAATTAATTTTTTTTAATCTCTTATTTGGTACCAAACACGGTTCTGGGCCCTAGGGCCCAGATGACATTGGAATTTATTTTCTAGAATGTAGACCAAAGGAGAAGAGAACCACAGGTGGAATTTTAGAGAACATTTACTCCCAGAGGATGGAAGGGAAAGAGAAGCAAGACAGGAAAAAGGCAGAATACTATGTCTCAGATCTCAAAGCAGATATTTCAAGAAATAAAGTGTAGAAATACCGCAGAAGAGAATGAACTTGTTAAAATTATTCCATCAACATTTATTAAGTGCCTTGAACCTGCTATACATGAAATAGAGTCTAGTCTACCCTGGAGGAGCTTACATTCCAGTAAAAGGAAGTGAAGATAAACAAATTAAACAAGATAATTATGCACTGTTGTAAGTACCATAAAGAAATAAACAGGATGAAACAAGGAAGAGAAGCTGTAGAGGAGAAGTCTTTACAGGGCAGCCAGGTGAGACCTGTGAAGGAAGTAACATTTGAACTAAGACATGAAGGTGTCAGCTATTCCAGAGCGATGCAAAGAGTGTTCTAGGCAGAAAGAACAAGTGCCCAATGCCCAAGTGTGGCGTTGTTAGAAAGGGTCATTAGAGGGATAGGGAACCCTGAGGCTGGAGCCCCCGAGTAGGCAGAAGCTTGGTATGAAATGAGGCTGGCCAAACAACTGGCAGGGGCCCAGCAGAGAGAAAATATGCCGTGACCTTGGTAGTTTACAGAGGCGATAAGGAAAGGGCCAGATACAGGGTTAGAATCAGAATTTGTTGAGAGATTAACTACGGAGAATGAAAGAAAGAGGGACTCAAAGACGACTCTTAGCTTCTCCACTTGAGTAACCAGCTGGATACTGGTGCCATTTATTTTGATGTGAGAGACTGAGGGGAAAAAAAACACAGAGGGATAAAGAGCTCCACTTTGGGTATATGAAGTTTAAGATACCTAGATGAATATTACATACATTGACAATAGGTTTGGCAATAAGAAGGTCACTGGAGATGTGTTCTCTGGTTCTGAGGTTGTATCTCACAGTCACTTCCCTACTAGTTCCAACAGAAAGTCTCTGTGAGGGTCTCACTGCTGTGATTTGGGCCCAAGGCCCAAGTGCTAACAGACTCCTAAGACTGGATCTTACCTGTCACATTTCCATTCTTGTGGCTGGTGGGCAGTGGGGGCCAGAGAAAGCATGTAGGATTCATTATCAGAAAGAAGATAGAAGGGTATGCTACACAGTCAACAAAAATAACCACCAAGGGGAGAAGAGTTGGCCCTGCTCTTGTTCTTATGGCAAATGTTTTCTCCACTAAAACATCACAATAATCTGTAGTTCTTATCCCTCTCCCTTTTTTCACCCACACCCAACCCTCCTCTCACCTGCCACTTATCAAACTGTTTTCTGTATCTATGATTTTCTGTTCTGCTTGTTTATTTTGTTCTTTAGATTCCACATACAGTGAAATTACAATGCATGAGTCTTTCTCTGTCTGACATACTCCACTCAGCACAATACCCATCAGGTCCATTCATGTCACCTCAGGTGGCAAGAACCCATTCCTTGCCCTGGCTGGGCAATATTCCATTGCATATATGTACCACGTCCTCTTTATTCATTTTTCCACTGATGGACACCCTGGCAGCCTCCACACCTTGGCCATTCTAAACAATGTTGCAATGAACATATGGATGCACATGTCTCCTCAAAATGTTTCACTTATATGGGAATCTAAAGAACAGAATAAACAAACAAAACAGAACCTTAAAGATACAGAAAACATTTTGATGGTTGCCAGATGGGAGGGGGGTTGGGTGTGGGTGAAAAAAGGGAAAGGGTTTTAAAAGTATAAATTGGTTGTTACAAAGTAGTCACAGGGATGTAGGGTATAGCATAAAGAACATAGTCACTATTGTAATAACTATGTGGGTGTCAGATGGGTGCTAGACTTGTTGGAGTGATAGATGGGAGGGGACAGGGTAAAAACGGTGAAGAAATTAAGAAGCACAAATTAGTTACAAAATAGTCATGGGGATGTAAAGAAAGCACAGGGAATGTAGTCAATAATACAATAATAAGTATGTGTAGTGCCACGTGGGTACTAGACTAATCAGGGGAAATCACTTCTTAAATTATATAAATGTCTATCACTATGCTGTATACCTGAAATTAATATAAAATAATATTGAATGTCAACTGTAATTGAAAAAGTTAAAAAGAGGAGGAAGAGATGAGGGGGTATAAGAGGTCCAAATTTCCAGGTATAAAACAAGTAAGTCTTGGGGATGTAATGCACAGCACAGGGAATACAGTCAGTAACATTGTGGTAGCGTGGTGCCGTGTCAGATGGTGGCTGGACTTGTCATGGTGATGATCACTTCTTTAGGTATATAAATGTTGAATAACTATGGCATATCCTTGAAACTAATATAATATTGTATACTAGCTGTATTTTTAATAAAAATCTTACATAAATTAATTTAAAATGCAAAGCATTTAAAATACATGGCTATAATTTCAAAATCCTCATGACTGTAAGTGAAATTGGCCTTCCTGCTTTGGGAAAGGAGAAGTAAGCAGACTAACAGCAGATGGGGCGTTACTCCATGAAGTGCGACTACCTGACGTTAGTGGTCCACTCCCAAGTTGAAGGGTGGTTAAGTGGCCAGGAGAGTTTACCAATAATGAGTAAACCCACAGGAACCTCCTGAAAGAACTGAGAGAATTACAGGATGTTAGGGTTTGTGAGAAATGTTTGGTAATCGAGAGGCGAAGGAGTCCCCGATTCTGCTGTGGGAACTGAACATGCAGTTGGGTCCAAATAAAACTTTCTTCTGCTTGAAACTGTTCCCAAGGCTTCCATAAGGGCATCTTCTCGGGTTCTCTTCGGCTGCTTGTTCTTTGACTTCTCTTTCTCTTCCCATTCATTAAATTCCATGTTCATGGACATGATTCCCTCAGTCCAAGTTGCATCTCTTCTATAGAATCAGTTGCTTAAATTATTTTCAGAATATATTTTTATCATATCTTGTCTCTGTTCAGCTTTTCTTCTTTGCCCATATTCAAAATCAACCGACTCAGTCCTCTGCTCCCACCTACTTCCTCTGTGGAAGCGTTTCCTGAGGGTGTGGGAGCTCAGACAGGGCCAGTGTGTACGGACAAGGACTCTGTATGGTGGCGGGGGTGCACCTCAGCTAAGCCACCGTGTCCAGGGCCTCACTCTCACTCAGCCTGTCTATCTTTTTCTAATTTTTTTTATTTTTAGACTTATTGGGGTGACATTGGTTATCAAGAGTTACACAGGTGCCAGGTGTACAGTTCTACAGGGCTGTATCTATGTGTTGTGTTATATGTTCACCACCCAGCGTCAGTTCTCTTTCCATCACCGTGTGTTTGGCTCCCCTTCCCTCCTCTCACCCCCTCCCTCTTCTCCCACCCCCTCCCCCTTGCCCCTAAACTATTGACTGTGTCCATGAGTTTGTTTCTTTGTAGCTTTCAGTTTTCTATTCCACATATGTCACTCAGCCCCTCTTGCCCAGACCCTAGATTATAATTAATGCCTCCAATATGTCCCCATATGTCACTGGTTTAATTTTTGAAATGGGTCCTCAACACTGATCAAGGAATAGCTAGCCTTATACTTAACATTCATTGATTGTTTAGTAAGTGCTCATCACTGTTGTAAAAACTTCACATGCATTTATAGATTTAATCATTATTAACTCCTCTTTAAAGATGGAAGAACTGAGGCACAAAGAAGTTAAATCATTTGTGCCCAGCTGGTAAGTGGAGGAGCCAGGATTCATTCCAAGGTGGTATTTTAAAAGCTGGGTGGAGAGAGAGAAACACAGTACTCAGAACAGGCAAATGGTCCGGACGGCGCTGAGATGGAGTTGAGTGGGCAGCGGAAGGGGTGGGAACAGTAAGGCAAGCACGAGCAGGGACGCAAAGACTTCCTGCTAGAAAGGGGGCCATCACTCTGACCCGATCGTTCTGCCAGACGAGCCCCCTCTTCCCTTACGTGCTGGCCTTTTGGCTTCCTGCTAGCTCCCTCCTGGCATGCCCTCTCCGTCCAGCTTCTCTCTCCACACCCCAACCAGCACAGGAAACCCCCTCTGGGCTTTGCTACACTCACTTACCTCGGTCAGCCACCGCACTGACAGGTGGTTCGCTACTCACTTAAATACGTAACTTCGCACTGCTTTATGTTATTTCCTAGCAATTTTGTGTGTTTCCTGCTTCCTCCTCCAAATCAGTAAAGGCTCCTCAAAGTCAGGGACCATGTCTCAGGTATGGTCCGTCGTTAATCAGTTCCCCTTTCCACCCTCCACCATCGCCTCGTAAAGGTGACCACGTAAAAGGATTCAGTGAAGGTTTGTTTACTCAAATCGCATCACTGCGGGACACTTTCTGAGTGACCTTTGCATGAGGAAGTTCTGAATCTTTCACTCTCTGTTGTAGGTGGCATGCTATGGTGATCCATTATTTGAAATTACATACAGAACTTCTGTTTACAAAGTATGGTTTGAGTTATTTCATGCAGACTAAAAAAAAAAAAAACTGTTGGCTCCTGGAAAAGATTTTTTATAACATTATCATTGGTGACTCATGCTGACATGGAATGACTTCATTTTGTCTGAACTTTGAACACAGATTCACATTCTCCAAGTTTCTTTTGGAGTCAAGTTGACTCTCATGCAAACTTCCTCAGATTGCCAGCTAAATCTCTCAGTATGAAGCAGAATGGCCATATATGCAGAAAAACCATCTAGTTAAAAGTCCAAAGTCTGTTCATTTTATTGTTTTTAGTTAAAACGTTCTGCAAGCATTGAGTCTAGAATTTCCAAATGTCTACCACATGTGTAAGCCCAAGCAAATCAAACCATTTTTTACTGTTACTGGGTAATAATATGGCCTAGCTCTTGTCTTACTTTTTGGGTGCACAATGTGAGCAGCAGCAGACAAATATCATTTATTATTTAAATTTTTCAGGCCAGTATTATTCCAGAATTTATAGCACACTGTTCCCAGAATTCTGTACATGCCAATAATTGCCCCAATTTCCCATTATCATTAAGAAAAAAAACCCATGATAGAGGTTTTCTTCTTAATGATAATGTACTCTAATAT
The DNA here is from genome assembly GCA_004026885.1 of Lyroderma lyra. Taxonomy (NCBI): domain Eukaryota; kingdom Metazoa; phylum Chordata; class Mammalia; order Chiroptera; family Megadermatidae; genus Lyroderma; species Lyroderma lyra. The sequence goes on from PVJL010001050.1 coordinate 9,550, forward strand.
TCTCGTCTTGTGAAGTTTTTCATTTTTTTTGTATTTAAATTCTATCTCCCAATTAAATTTCAAACTATAACAAACCATTGTTAACATTCCTTGTATCTCCTCCAACACCTTATTCCAGTGTTTTAAAACCAATAAATGAATACATTTAATTGACTCATGAGCAAGTCAACAAAAGCTTAAGTGGCTTTTTCCATCAAAGATTACAGGTATTTTTTTTTCTCTTTGGCATTAGGTGTTCAGACAATGTTATCATCTTCATGGGTAAATTTTGCTTAAAAATATTTATTCTATATAGTCAGAGGGTCATGTAGATTTTTTTTTAAAAAGTTAATAGAAAGCCAGGAGATACTTTCAACTGTATGTTTGATTTTTCAAATACATTTTTAAAATTGCTGAGCTACGCTTGAACTTTTGTCCCACATCTAGGCCAGTTGGACATTTTATAAGCTTTCTCACTGGTAATTTGTAGGGTTTACAAATACGGTAGCACTTCCGCTTCATGTCTGATAGCAATGTCCTGAGTACTTAGTAGCAACACAGACAATGATCCCAAAGATTATTCACATCATCAAGCTAGAGATGCACTGATCCTACGCCCAGATCTTCAGTGTGCTCCAGGTTCCTCCATCACCTAGGGCACAGATAGCGGTGGAATTCCATACCACACAGTGTACACGAGCCAGCTGGCTTGGTCCTACTCCCCACCTCTCTTTTCTTTTATTCTTTCTATCTCTTCTCCTCTCTTTTCCTATCTTTTTTTCTCTTCTCTCTCCTCCTTTCCCTTCCTCTTTCCTTTTCTTCCTAATCCTTCCTTTTTTTCTTCATTCTTGATGTCAGTCTTCAAATACTTACTAACATTTACTATACCTGGAGCCCTTTGTCAGACACTGAGGACACCATGTTAGAGTTTATGGTTGAAGAGAGGTGAATATCAATAAAATGATTACAAATTGTGATGAGTTCTGTCAAAGTAAAGAGCAGAGAGAGATGACAGCAGGTTCCAGAGATCTGGTCTGATCTGGAGTGTTGAGAAGACACTTAGTTTTAAACTTAGATCTGAGAGATAAATTGAACTTACTAACTTACCCCCCTTTCTGTTCTCTGTCTCATTTCTGAGAGAGAAATCTCCCCATCTGTCAGCTGCTGGCACCCAATGGCCCAAAGTAATGTTTTTATACCTTCTCTCTTGCCATGTTAGAAATCTGCCCAGTAATCAATGAATACATCTTGAAACAAGGGTTTAGACATGTGTTTGATATTTAACAAATGTAAAGATGCTCTTGGTGCAAAACAGTCCTCGCTTCTTCCCCATAAACTGGTGCCCCTGCAAACATATGTGATCCCCTGCCCCCTTTCTCTCCATTTTCTCAAACTGCTTACCTTCTTGGTCCCCGTATCTTGCTTTGGGACTGGCCTCATCTGCCACACCCCAGGCTGGACTTGATCTACGCAGACTTTACCACCCCTGTTTCTTCTTCCTGCTAATTTTTCACTAAGCATCTCCTTAGGGAAACACATTAAAAAAACTTACTCATTAAAGAAAGTTACCATTGTTGCCCATGTACTTACTATATCCTCTGTAAGGCAGAAAAATACATTACATTCATATTTTTAATAGTAAGGGATGATTCAAATCAGTTTTATTTGATAAAGCTTAATATTGGCAAGAATATGAAAAAATAGACAATGTATAAGCATGAGCTGATAAATTTTGCCTCCACTGCAATATTTTTTGTTACATGAGACATATCTGGCTATAACTGGTTCTGTGTAGTCACATGGCGTCTCCCCTCCATCACTCCTGACCTTGCATCACAGATGCTTACATTTTTCACCCAGTGCACATGGAAACTGAAGAGTGTTCAGATGTTCGGTTCAAATAGCGTGCTGTCACTGAATTCTTAAAGAAGATCATTGCAGGTGATGAAATTTGGGTCCATCATTACGATTCTGAGAACAAAAGGCAAGAAAATAAGAAGAAGAAGAACAGGCAGTCCATGGAATACCACCATAGCGATCACCTTCCCAGAGGAGGCCTGAGTTTTGAATTTTTTTGGCTGAGGTGATCCCTTGTGGGGGTATTCCATGGACTGCCTTTTGTTCTCAGGGTCCTCAAGCTCCATCACCTGTAATGATCTTCTCTAAGAAGTCCTCACCTTCTTTTTCAAAAATTTCAAATAAAACCAGAGGAACTTTTTAAGAATTCAATAACAGCACACTGTTTGAACTGAACACCTGAACACTGTTCCATTTCCATGTGCACTGGGTGAGAAATGTAAGCATCATGTGTGCAAGGTCAGGGATGATGGAGGAGGGATACCATGTGACTACACAGCACTGGTTATATGCAGGTATGTCTAATGTAACAAAAATATTACAGTGGAGGCAAAAATATATCGGCCTGCCCTCAAAATTCAATGTTACTGACACTGTAAAATTTTGGATTTATTGACAATATCTGCCAAAATTTTAAATTCAGATGCTCCTTGATCCAACAGAGCCTCTTTCATGATATACATGTACAAGTTGTGCAAAGATGTATATAGAGGAATGTTCATTGCTTCTGTTATAATAGAAATTTATAAGAACCAAAAGGTCTATCACTAGGGAATTGGAGAAATTAATAATGGTTCAACCATATAGAGGGATACTTACTACCAATAAAAACAATGAGATAAATCAGTATGGACTGACATGGAAAGGTGTTCACAATATATTGTTAGGTGAAAAAAAAATCAAGGTTTAGAGCAATAGAGTGGTATGATACTATTTCTGAAAAAGAATCATAAATAGCAATTCTGACAGAATTACGTGACTAGTAGTCATCTCTGGGTGGTGGAATATCTGGGACTACTTATTCCCTGATGCATCACTTCTGTAATGTTTAAACTTCCACAGTGAGCATGTTAAACTAGTAATTGTGGCTGTATAATATTTTTATATATTAAGTTATTATCCCCTTCCCTTTATTTCATCAGGTTCTGTCCTTTGTTTCCTCAAGGAATATAACAGAAAAAAAACAAAACAAAACAGCCTTTCTAGACTTTCTGGCTGTTCTCTTCCAGAAGCATAAGCCCTTGGGGGAAGGGAATTTATTGCATGCATAAACAAAATGCTTCATTCATGGCAAGGGGAAGGTGGAGTCTCCTCCATACCAGGAAAAGATGCACCTGACCGAGGTGATGTAGGAGAGTGTGAGAGGCCGTCAGAGGGGGAAAGAGATCTTTTGAGTTCCTAGAGCAGAAATACCCCCACACATTATTCTCAGTAGCTCGTGGGTGGGGCAGGGGCCAGTGGTAGGAATAAGTAAGATTCCAGAAAACAAATGCCTGTGCCTAGGCTGGGAGTTACGACTCACATGCCTACAGGAGCCAGATAGGTGGTGTAAATAAGGGAAATACAAATTGTTGCAGAAGACTGTGAGGGGTGGTGGGCTGTGGCGTCCACATAGAGGGGTAGCTGTCACTCACAGTCTGTTCACTGCTGCCCAGCCAGACTGGGGCCCCAGTGTTGCCAGACCTTCTGATTTTTCAAATCTAAAGTTTAAGTTACAAACACCTAATTTTTAATTGGCTCAATTGTCCAGATCAGACTAAACATACCTGTTTTAGTCCATTCAGGCTGCTATAACAAGAATGTTATAGACTGATTTGCTTATTAACAACAGAAATTTATTTTTCACAGTTCTGGAGGCTGAGAAGTTCACGATAAAGGCACCAGAATATTTGGTATCTGGTGAGGGCCTGCTTCCGGGTTCACAGCTGTCTTCTTGGTGTGTCCTCACATGGTGAAAGGGGTGAAAAAGCTCTCTGGGCCTCTTTTATAAGGGCACTTCTGGCTCCTATGATGACCTCATGACCTCAGCACCTCCAAAAAGCCCCACTTCCAAATACCATCACCTTAGGGTATTTGGAGATTTTAACAGGTTAAATTATGGGGTGGGAGTGGCAATAAACATTGAGCCCATAGCAGTGCCTGTGCCTTAAACCTAACTTACAAATGCATACATGTAGAAACTGATGGAGGAAGAAGAGGCAGCCTCGCAAAACACCGGGGGTGCCAATAAGGACGTACACACATTTTAAGAGATGTTATGTATGTATTACTTTTCAAAGTTGAATTGAATGATGGTAGCAATTTATAGCGTGGCATTCACTCAAAAGATGGCGTTAACCAAACGAATGCCAGCGTCACCATGTGACAGGCAGGACAGTCAAAGAGAATGGTGGAAGCACGGTGGTTGTTGGAGGAGCTCAAGAGCATGTTGAAGTGGTATTTCAAATTCGAGAATGTTGTTTGAGTTTCCTGCACGTTCTCCTGACTTAACACCCGGTGACTTCTACCTGTGGGGGACCTTAGGGGATGTGGAGTACTGTAGAAAACCGGCTACACTGGCAGTACTTTGGGAACAAAGTGAAATGTGCAGTGACACACGTGGATACTTTGGTTAACATTGCTCACGCAGTACTTTGCCATAATCAGAAGTGTCTGGACGCCAATGGTAATCAGTAGGAGCGCCTCGTATAATTGCAGAAGTCAAACATGACTTGTATTCATCTTTTGCTATTGGTATATATTGAGTATTATAATTTTCATACAGTTTTTCCCTTTCTTAAAATGTGTATACAGTTTTGCACCCTCTGCAGTTCCTGTGGTCCAAGCATGGGCCAAGTAGCTGGAGCAGAGGGCATCTCTCCACAGGCGCCAGTGCAGACCAGGACCGCTTGCTCCTTCTCATGTCCAAGGCCTTTCTTCAGACCCAGAACCATAGAAACTGGATTAAAGAAGAGAGGTGAGGGAACAAGATATCCCAGAGGACCAGAACCGACGGCTTTTTATTTGCCAGTACAGGTGAATGGAGACACAGAGTCAGAAATGAAACTGAGTTTTAAAAGAAAGAATAATTACTACGATAGCTTCTCTTTTGCAATCCTTGCAGGAAAAGCAGAGCAGCTCTGCCTGGCCCCCCCGCCGGAGAGCCAGCCCTTCCTACGAACCACAGCCTGACCCCTCCCTGCACTGCCCTGACCATGGAGGGGCCTTTGTCACTGCTCCTGCTACCTCTTCCTTCCCATCAACTCCACAGATGCTTCCTTCCCTTCCTGCCTAGCCCACGCCAGGAAGCCCCGGGCCTCATCTTCCACTGCTGTCACCAGGGCACATGTGAAAGGCAGGGCCCTGTAAGTGAGAGGTTGGGAGCAAGAGCTAGGAGGAGGTTTCATTTTGGGGATTGTGAGAAAAATGAGTTCTTGGCATCCCCCATTGGAATCTGGAACAAATAGAAACAACATAATAAGGAGGGATTTGTTTCTCTACTGCGGCGAATATTATAGTTGGTCATATTAAGTCATGCTGTGAAGACTGGCCTGAAAAACGAAAATAACTCTTGACTTTTTTTAAAAAAAGTATGTATACACACACGCGCGCACACACACGCACACACACGCATATATGTGAGAAGCATTTTAAACTCCCCTAACCTACAATCCCCCACGCTTCTCTTCACCACGTTCCCCTCCTCCATGTCTCCTTTCTCTCCCTTACGTAGCCCATTGATTGCTTACGGCTTCCGTTCACACCCCTACACAGACGGGTCAAAGCCTGACTGCAAGCACCACTTCTCCTCTGAGCACCAGACACACTTCCACAGCCTGGGGCACGCCTCAGCCTGGGCTGTCCAGAAGGTTGCCCAGCGACTGGTGGGAAGTTTAATGAGGAACTCCCAAGGGGAGGTGCAAGGGAAGGGGAGAGAAACATGCAACTGCCCCCTCCCTTGCCCCAGGGGCATGGGTCCCCACGCCAGGGCGCTTGGCTTGGCTACCAAAGCACAGGCCGAGTTTCAACTCCTGGGCTGGACACTCTTCCTCTCGTCCTCCCGTTTGCTGTCACTATTTTTCCAGTCACCAAGACTTGCCATCTCCCAATCAGTGTAGATGTCAGTTCTTCCAGAAGGTTTTTCCTGATCTCCCGCGTGAGAATTAGGTTCCCCTCGGTGTCCTGTGCCTCGCTACAACAAACCATGCTCTGCAGCATAATCCTCTATTATTTGGCTGCATTTCACTCCAGACTTACAGACAGCTGGGAGGAATGAAGAAATTTAGCCACCCTCTTCATACACTTTTTATGTAGTAGATCTTATTTCATTTTATATTTATGATGTAGAGACAGTTGGGCAAGAATTACTGAATTTGCTTATTTTCCTCAAACCAGATTATTTTGATTGCAAGCCCCCATCCTGCCATGCTGGAATGTATTTCAAACTCAGTCATTTTGGGCTCTCACACAGGTCCAAGACCCCAGGGAGGTTCCCCTGGAGTTCAGTCACCAGGATATCCAGGCAGTCTCTTGGTTATCAGCTCTGCTGATTCTGGGCTATGCCCGAGGGGACTGTGGAATCCCAGCAAAGCCAAGAGCCACGCAATCCTTTCTCTGAGGTCTCACCACTTCCAGGGAGCAAGCGCTCCCACACCACTCCTAATCCCGCCCACCCACCCCGAGGTTAAGGGAAGCCTGTCCCTCCGTCTCCAGCTTCTCTCTCACCTCTCCCTTCAGGACAACTTCCTCAATGCACTTAACACTTTTAAAAACTGAAAATCAGAAAGGGAAGTGTCTTGCCGGCAACTTCTGCCTTCTGTCCCCTGTGAGAAGAAATCAGAATCTGGCTCTCTACTTAAGTGAGGGAAGATAAGAAAGGAAATACAGGAAGCAAAACATAAATCTGTATCTCAGGAAATTTCCGAGCCATTTGTGTCTCATCCTTTCCTCTCCTCTAGGCGTGCCTATGGTGAATAATGCCTCCCCACCAAGGTGTCCACGTCCTAATCCCTGGACCTGTGAATATGCTAACTTAATAGGCTGACCAGATGCACCATTTTAAATGGTACTGTCCCATTTCAAGCGGTATGTATGGTCAGCCCGGTCTCACTGGGTTAAATTCAAGGTGACAGTAGGCTGACCATATGTACCATGTGTACCATTTGAAACGGGACAGTACTGTCATTTTCTGTCTCATTTAAAACAGTATGTCTGGTCAGCCTAACCTTATATCCCAGAAGGGCCTTTGCAGATGTGACTAAAATTAAGGATCTTGAGATCGGGAGATTAGCCTGGACTATCTGGGTGGGCCCAATGTAATAAGAGGAGGGTCAGAGAGAGAAAAGACAGAAGGATGGAAGCAGAGGTCAGAAAGAAGAGATGCTATATGGCTGTGAAGATGCTATATGGCTGGCTTTAACTGTGAAGGAAGGGGCTCTGAGCCAAGGAATGTGGGCAACCTCTAGAATCTGGAAAAGATAAGTAAGTGGACTCTCCCTAGAGCCTCCAGAAAGAACACAGGCTTGCCGCTTGCCAACACCTTGATTTTAGCCCAGTGAGAATGGGGTTTGAACTTCTGACCTTCAGAACCATTAGGGTAACACAGACCACATAGGCTAAACTACTCAGTCTGTGGTAATTTGTTCAAGAGCATACTGAACTTAAAATGTGGTTTCATCTGCAGAATTTTGGCAGGACTGTGTTTTGATTTAAAAATGTATTGTCCAGGTTTTTGCCCTTGCTCTTCTTTATACCAGCAAATCACTTTAAGCAGAGCTGAAATAGAAACTTTTATTGGAGTGAAATCCAACCTTTGTTATTTAAAATTTGTTTTTACTCACTACACTTCAAAGAAAACAGTTCCATTTTATGGCTTCATACCTAAAGCATTTTTTTTCCTTTCTTAATAAAAGATTGTACAGTAGTCCTACCAGTTTTCTGTTTGAGGACAAGTAAAATTAGATGTTACAGATCAACTCCACTTTTAATGTGTCCATTTTGTCATAGGAGTCTTTCCCCCTTTGTCAAACCTGACTTGATTATTAAAGGCCTTATCTTCCATCCCACATCTTGGAAACATCCTTGAGACTGAGGGAAGATAACAACATGACCCACTCAGGGAAAGAGAGCCACCGTAATTCATTTTTATGGAATATCAGCATAAGGCAGTGGAAAAGTCACAGCCCAGGAATCAGGAGACAAGGTCTCTAGGCTCCCACCGTGAGAGTTTAGTCTCTGGATGAGCATTCCATCAGCTTGTTCACACCCTGTTTCCTGGTCCCACATGTGCAAACTGAGGGGAACTCAAAGAGGTGATCTTCTCAGGGCTTCTCACACGTTAAGGTGTGGCTCTTGGAAGTGTATATTGCTCTAGGGAAGGGCCAGACATTCTCATCAGTCCACACTTTGAGTAACAAGGCTGCAAGGGACAGCTCATATCTAAAATTTTTTGTTTCATGTGTTCACAGTACTGCCATTTAAAAAATACATTTTGGATAGTTAGAAAGGACCCATATTATTGAAATTTTAAGTTAATTAGGGATTGGGATCACTATGAAGGATTGCAGATCACTCCAAACAAGTACTGCATAAATACACACCTTTTCTCTAGTCCACCAGTTCTAGCCCTGGCCACACTTTAGTATCACCTGGCATGATTTCAAACACTACCAATACCTGCCCACTGACTGCCACTGACATACACACCAGAATACAATTCAAGGTCTGTGGGTCGGGTGAAACTGGAGACCAGTCTCCCCCACTAGGAAGGCACTGCAGTTATAGCTAAGTGGTGTTTAATAACATCCACAGCTGTTAGTCATTAACTCATTGCATTCTTGAGAAAAATTTAGGTAAATTATACAACTCACATAACCATTTCTCTTATGAAAGTGTATTCAGTAGGGTTCTCAGCAAGGGAGAGGGTACAGAGGAAACCCCCAGCTTTGTTTTGGTCCTTTTAGAAAAAAATAAAGACAATTATCAAATTATAATGCACACTGTGGCTCTAGGGCACACACTGGCTTTAAGAGAGATTTTGTCCATTATCTCCTTTACAAGGCTCAACTTTAGCCAGCAAAGCTTTATAAAGTTGGCAGAAGCCAGCAGAGGCAGTAAAAGTTCCTGGAGGTTCAAATGTCTACAGAACAAACCCCTCTGGGAAGTCTTAGCAGAATGTGGTTAAGAAGTCAGGTTATCAGTTGGAATCCTGGACTTCGAGAAATTTTCTTAATACCTGAGTTTCCTTGTTGGTAAAATGTGATGGTGATTAGGTTATGATTAAAATGAGTAACATGTATAAAGTGCTTTTTGTGCAATGCTCAGTCTAGACTATTTATTCTTAATATTATCATATACTCCTTGAAATTAGATGTGAAATATTATTATTTCCCCCCTTTAAAATGGCATTTTAACATCACCTCAGGAGGACTACACCATGCCAGAAAGGGAAATTGAGCCTGGTTTGTGGCAGACCTTACAGGCTAGGCAAAAAAAAAAAAAAAAGAAAGAAAGAAAAAAAGAAAAGAAAAAGAAATCTAGATTAATCTTGTTGGCATCAGGGAGCCATTTGAAATTTTTGAGGCAGAGAATGACATGGTCATTTTTCTGTTTTAAAACAGACCTGTGCAAAGTTTAAATGGGGTGTGCAAGTATCTCATATCTTCTTAGGCTGCCAGAATTTCTCTGCCCTACTTCTGTGTTACTGCCACAGGATTTGCATTTGCAATTTGTGGTTTCCTGAAGCAAAGGAGGACTCTCAAACCACTGATGTTTCCGTTTTTGCCCTGAGGATGAGTGCTGAGCCAAACTTCGAAACCCCACTGTACTTGCTGACAACTCTCAGCCAGCTGCAGCCCTGGAGTAATTTTACTTTTTACCTTAAATCTTAAAACAGGTATTTGTATCACCTAAGGCAAACTTGTCCAACCTGCAGCCTGTGGGATGCATGAGGCCCAGGATGGCTTTGAATGGTGGCTCAACATAAATTGGTAAGCTTTCTTAAAACACTATGAAAATTATGTACACACCTTTTTTTTTTTTTTAGCTCATCAGTTATCATCAGGGTTAGTGCACTTATGTGTGGCCCAAGACAAGTCTTCTTCTTCCACTGTAGCCCAGGGAAGCCAAAAGGTTGGACACCCCTGATCTAAGGCACTTTAGAGATTTACATTCCAGTCCCCTAGTAAGTCCAAATCAAAGTAAAAGAGCAAGGTAACTGGGATAATGTCATGAATCTTCCAGGAGTAGCTGAGTCCCTCCAGATACTACAGAAATTCCATGTAATTGAGAGAAATTGGCAGCCTGTTCTCTAGTAGCTCATGGATTTAGGGTCAAGAAGTTTGCAAACTAAACTTGGGGCTTGGCCAGATATGATGCAGAATGCAAAATTTTGTACAAGTTGAGAAATTTGCCCATATGTTAAAACCAGAGTATATAAAATTAGGTAGCTTGACTCTGGACTTCTACATAAGAAAAAGACAAAACACTCAAATAAAATACATTTCTTCCAACTCAGAAGTGTGGGGTACTTTGGAAGTGAAGTTGAAACTATGTAACTTCTAAACCTGGTTATTCTCTGTTTTGGGGAGTCATTTACCACTCCAATCTCTGTTATCCCCAAATAAATGGTAATAACAAATTCTCAATCTTCCAGATGTGCAAAAGTTCAACAAATGCTCATTAGTGCTTACTATGTGCTAGCCCGTGTTTTATTTCTTAAATCCTCACCATAACTCTATTGAATAGGTAATGCCAACCCCCATTTAGCACACAAGGATACTGAAACTTAGAGAGGTTAAGTAATTTGCTCAAAGCCACAAGCTTGAAAATTGCAGAGCCAGGATTCAAACACAGAATCTAGAGCCCATGTGGGGGCAATAAAATGCAGTCAGTGCCTTAAACAAGCTGAGGGCCTAGTGGGGGAGAAATAGAGCACATACAGACATGCTTACAGCACAGGTGCATTTGCAAGACATTAAAATGACAATAATATTGAGGAAGAGAGAAGACATTATTGCCAGTATCAAAAGGGCTTCTGAGAAGAGTGTTGGAAATGGGGCTGAAAAGGTGAGGGCACAGGATTCTGCCTGGCAGAGGGAGTGAATATGTTCTACAGAGGGAACAAGCGTGAACAAAAGAATGAAGGCAAATATTGGGTATATTTGTTTTTTTGTTTTTGTGTTTTTTTGGTTTTTTTTGCTTTTTGGTATGTGGGTAGCTCCCTGGCTGGGAATCAAACCCAGGCCGCAGCGCTGACAGTACCAGCGCCGAAGCCTTAAGCCACTACACCATCAGGGAACTCCCCATTGGGTATATTTGAAGAGTGTCACTACTGTGCTTTGGTAAGGATTGTCACAGTGGGCTGGACATAGACTCTGCAGAAGCCAAGAGAAGTAAGGATCTGAACCAGCTGTTAGTTAAGAGAAAGAAAAAAAAATTAGAAGACATTATTGGAAAAGAATGCCAATTACAACTAAAGTATTGAACAACCAACATGGAGAACCATCTGAAGTCTAGCTGACCAGAAGCTTTATAACTAAGGATACAAAAAAAGAGGAGGCCATGGCGAGACTGGTAGGAGGGGCACAGACATGAAAGGAGCCAAACCTCTGGTGGCAGTTGAGAACTAGGAGGGCTATCTCAACCAAGGAGGTTCCTCCTCAAGGAGCGAGGGACCCCAGCCCCACACCAGGCTCCCTAGCCTGGAGCACTGGTACTGAGAAGAGGAGCCCCACAACATTTGACTGTGAAAAACAATGGGGACTCCAACTGTCCAGTGGGAACAGAAGGCTAGACATCCTCTTAAAGTACCTGCACAGACTCAGTCACTCATGGGTACTCACCCTGCAGAAGGACTATGACTTGGGGTGTTGGAGGCATACAGAGGGCAAACTGAGGTGTGTGGCGTTAAAGGGAGGGCTGGAGGACAATCACCATTTTTCCTGGGTGCGCCCTCCTCCCATGCAGCCACTGGAGGGTGCCATGTTTCCTGTGTTGCACCCGCCCCCACATGGCCAAATCTTAACCTGGTTAGTCTGTGGGCTTTACTCATTCCTCCCTACTGACTCACTGGGACCCCATCTCACCCAACCCCATCAAGGACAGAGGCACTTTCTTCAGTGAGCAGCCAACTCCACCCACATTGCAATCTTCCTTGGAAAACTTTTTTTTTTTTTTTTTTTTTTTTGGTATGTGGGTAGCTCCCTGACTGGGAATCGAACCCAGGCCGCAGCGCTGACAGTGCCAACGCCGAAGCCTTAAGCCACTACACCATCAGGGAACTCCAGTAACTGGAAAACTATTTAAGTCTGCAGGCCCCACGCTGGGGGGCAACCAGCATTGGTGTGCTCTGAGACTTTTGCTGAATAGCTCCAGGCACAGCACTGGCAACAAACCCAGCTCAGGTGACCCAGGCGACAGTGCCAAGGCCCCACAGGGCACCTACTACATAAGGTTGTCCAGAAATCCTGGGAGATATAGCAGATCTACCTAATACCTAGAAACAAATACAGACAGGTATCCAAAATGAGGAAACAAAAAAATATGTCTCAAATAAAAGAACAGCAGAAAATTCCAGAAGAACTAAAGATGGAGGCAATCAACCTATCAGATACAGAGCTCAAAACGATTTTAAGGATGCTCAAAGAACTTAGTGAAAATTTCAACAGAGACAGCAAGCATAAAGAAGGACATAGAAACCATAAAAAAGGACCAGTCAGAAATGAAGAATACTATAACTGAAATTCAGAATGCAACAGAAGGAATCTCCAGCAGACTAGATGGAGCAGAGGATCAAATCAGCAAATTGGAAGACAAGGTAGCAGAAAACATCCAGTCAGAACAGCAAAAAGAAGAAAGAATCCAAAAAATGAGGATAGTTTAAGGGGCTTCTGGTACAACATCAAGTGCAACAACATTCACATCATAGGAGTACCAGAAGGAGAAGAGAGAAAGCAAGGAATTGAGAACTTATTTGAAGAAATAATGACTGAAAACTTCCCTAACCTGGCAAAGGAAACAGACATACAAGCCCAGGAAGCACAGAGAGTCTCAAACAAAATAAACCCAAATAGGCCCACACCAAGACACATTATAATTAAAATGGGAAAGGTTAAAGACAAAGAGAAAATTCAAAAAGTAGCAAGAGAAAAGCAACTAGTTACTTATAAGGGAGCTCCCCTAAGACTGCCAGCTGATTTCTCAACAGAAACTTGCAGGTCAGGACAAAGCGGCAGAAAATATTCAATATGATGAAAAGCAACGACCTACAACCAAGATTACTCTACCCAGCAAGGCTATCATTCAGAATTAAGGACAAATAAAGAGTTTCTCAGACAAGAAAAAGCTAGAGGAGTTCATTACCACCAAACCAGTATTACAAGGAATGTTAGAGGGACTGCTGTAAAATGGGTGTGTGTGTGTGTGTGTGTGTGCAAAATCATGAATAAAACATCAATAGCTACATACCAACAATTACCTTCAATTTAAATGAATTAAAAGCTCCAATCAAAAGACATAGAGGGTATTGCACTGAGTAGAGTGTCAAACAGAGGAAGACAGATGCAAGTTGACTTTGCTTATAGGTGAAATCCAAAGAAAATAAACAAGTGAAACAGGAGCAGATTCATAGACATAGAAAACATTTGGTTTGTCACCAGATGGGAGGAAGGTTGGGGGAAAGGTGAAATAAGGAAGAGATTGGGAAGTTCAGTTTGGTGGTTACAAAGTAATAGTTATGAGAATATAGGGTATAACATGGGAATATAGTCAATAATGTTGCAATAATTGTGGGTGGTGTCAATTGGGTACTAGATTTGTTGCAGTGATGGGAGGAGGGTAGGAAGGATGGGTGAAAAAGGGAAAGAAATCAAGAAGTACAAATTCATAGTCACAAAATAGTCACAGGGATGTAAAGTACAGCATAGGGCCTATAGTCTATAACATTGTAATAACTATACATGGGTGTCAGATGGAAACCAGATGTATTGGAATAAAGTTTTTGTAAGTTATATAAGTGTTTCATCACTATGTTGTTACACCTGAAACCAATATAATATTGTATGTCAAATATAATTGAAAAATAAAAATAAATGAGAAAAAATTTAAAAAAAGAATGCTAAGAATTTGGCTACTGTTTAAGTCCGTGTCTAATTCAACTTTGTTTTGGGGTTCCCAGCCTTGTACCTGGCACATAGTAGACTCTAAAGCCATGTTTGTAAAATGAATATAAGGGAGAAAGTGTCTAAAAGGACCAAAGATGGGAGAGGAAGTATATTAGGTATAAACCAATAAATGACATAAAAGAACTTTGAGGTTTTACCCATGAGTAAATGGTGGATTCATGAATGTAAACAGAGAAGTCAAAAAGGGAAGCTGGTTTGGAGGCCTACCAGTCTACTTCAAAGTTTCTGGCAAAGGCAAAGTCATATGCGGACAGTACAGTTCTTCTGTAGCTGCACCTAGGACACACATGTTTGTATTCACCCAATCACTAAACATTTTCTAGCATTCTTTGTGCTATGTATGCACTCAAGAAATATTCTATGAACATCTATAATCTGTGTTATAAAGATGAATATGACAGAATATTTGTTTGAAAAGCTCACTGTCTAGTGGTTTGAGGTAGAAATGAAATAGAGTAATAATGGTTATAGTAGCCAATATTTATTGAATATTTACTGTATGCCAGGCAAATGTTTTGTGTATTGACTCATTTTACTCAACAGTCCTATAAGGTACATATTACTACCTGTGGTAATTGAAATAATAGCCCTCCCCAATAAGCTCATATCCTAAGGACCTGTAAATACGTTATGTTGTAAGGCAAAGGGGAAATTAAGCTGCAGATAGAATTAAGGTTGCCAATCAACTCACATTGAGAAAGAAAGACTATCCTGGATTACCCAGGTAAGCCCACTGTAATCACATAGGCCTATAAAATTGGAAGGGAATGGGGAAGCAGAGTCAGAAGGAGATGTTGTCATGGAAGCCAGGTTGGAGTGATATCAATTCTCAACCCATCATTGTCAGCTCTGAAATTGTAAGAGGGCTATGAATCAAGAGTACAGGCAGTCTCTAAAAGCTAGAAAAGGCAGAGAAAGTCTTCCCTCATGCCTGCAGACGGACACAGGACAGCCAACACAGTTACATTAGTCTGATGAAAGAGATCTGTTTTGGACTTCTGACCTCCAGAAATGTAAGATGACATAGTTTTATTGCTTTAAGCAAATAAGTTTATGGTACTTTGTTGTTGAAGCAATAGGAAACTAATATACTACTCTCAACATCTATATTTATTATAGTAAAAAAAATCATACATTTATTTTTTTTTATTTTAGAGATTGAAGAAACAGAGGCACAGAAAGATTAAGTTGCTTGTCCAAATCTGGATTAATTAACAGTGTTCTTTCATGGGGACTTTCTGGTTTTTCTCCTACATCTCTCTCCACTTTTCCTTCAGGGTCCTTGCAAGTTCCTCTACCCCTATCCGATCTCTAAATCAGGAATTTATCCTAGGTACTCTTTTCTCTTCGAATTCTTTTTCCTAGGTGATCTCATCCATTCTCTGAGTTTTAAATGCTGTTTATAAGCTGATTACTCCCCTAGTGTATTTCTAATTGGGACCCCTCCTCTGAGTGCCACACTAGTAAGCTTGTCACCTGCCAATGTGATACTGTTCGGATAGTTTACAGACATTTCAAACCTAACATTGTCAAAACAAACAGAATCAACTCTTACAAAATCACTTCCCCACCCCCACATTCAATTACATTTGTCTCAAATCAAAAACTTGAGTCAAGCTTCATTCTTCCTCCATGGTCAACCCACCACCCATTCATCCATCTTTGTTTGCCTTCAGTACTACTAATCTGGTCCAAGCCACCACTATTTCCCACTTCAAACACCATAGTGGATTCCCAACACATCTCTGCTTCTTTCTTGTTTCTCTATAGATCTATTTTCCTTAATCCAATGAGAATGTCCTTCTGAGCCAGTAATCCAGATCTTGCCATGTTCTGCTTTACACCCTTCAATGGCTTTCCATTGTACTTAGATCCAAACTCCTTTGCAATGATTAATGAGGCTCCCCATGACCCAGCTCCTGCCCACCTCACCTGCAACCACTGACCCTCATTCATTCACCTTTTTTCCAACCACATAGGTCTTCTCTCAGTGTCTCAACCCCCAAAACTCTTTCCTGCCTCCAGGTCTTTATATCTACCACTTTCTTTTTGTGGGGAGTATACACACACACATCTTCCACCTATCACTCATTCTCAATTTTCAGATTAAATATTTCCTCCTTGGAAAACCCAAAGCCAAACCATGCTATCAAAATCATTTTTACCCTGCCACCAAACCTTCCCCAGCCTGATTCTCTATCCTAGCCCTAATTTTTTTTAGCACTTATTACAATTTGTAGTTATTTGTCATTTTTGGTTACATGCTTTTGGTTTTGCTTGTCTTTCTAGAATGTCAGTTCCATAAGGGCAGGAATTGTATCTGTCTTGGTTACCAGTGTAACCCCAGGGCACTATGCCTGATGCATAGTAGGTGCTCAGTAAATATTGACTATTGAATAAATATCATATGTACAAAGTTAGTAATGTTTAAAATAGTACTGATAGTCTATCATTATCTAAAAATGCTACAACTACCTGAATAGTAAAATTGGAATTTAAGTCAATAGATGATCAACAGCCATTAAATGTACATTTTATAATATCTTATTTCATTGATCATACTTATCTATACATTAAAATCAACTATGCAAAATTTCATGTTATGACAAATTTGATTTTTTTTTTCTATTTTACCTGAAGACTCTTTGTCTCAATTAGCCTCTTTTGACCTTTACTTTACACTTGTGATAGAACCACATAGTGCAGATTCAGAGAAAGGAAATATACACTTAAAATAGACCAGGCCAGCATACATCATATTTTTACCCCAAAGTTGGAGGTGCTATAGAAAAGAAGTTTATGGGCCAGATATGGTTTATAGGAAATCCCCAATGAGAAATAAAAATAGGATATCAATAATTCAAATTATATACACAAACGACTAATGCTTCTCAACGAGGTATTTGGAGATGATCAAGTGATAAAATATAGTAGAGGCAAATAAAATAATAATGTTTATATATTTAACCTCAAATAAGGCTATATTTAAAGTATTATCATCACAAAGGACCCCACTCTTTTGAGAAATGTCTGTGGAATAAGAAATACCTTTGTTCTCCCTCCATCCTTCATTCAAACACCATATACCCAGTCCCCCAAAAAGCACAAATGGAGATGTGGGATCTCTTAAGTTTGAGAGACAATGTTCAATTCAATCAGTACATTTTTATTTTGAGACTACAGCATCATTCCTCGGTGTTTCTGAAAGCAGCAAAGGGAATAAACCACAGTATCTGATTTTAGATAGGTTATAATCTGGTTGGGAAAACAAGGCAAAATATGCAAATAGTCAAGCATCAGGACCAGAGATTCTACAAGGCAGTGCTGACTGGCTGACCACACATGTGCCCTTACGAGACAGATACGGTGTCAAGTTCTGGCTCTGACTCTATCAGCTGGACAACTTTTGTCAAGCTACACGTCACCACAGAGCCTCAGTCCTTCCACTGTTAGAAGCATACCTATGCCTTACAGGGTCACAAGATGATAAAATAAGATCATTTATATGGAGTGCTTGGCATTGAGCATAGCACAAAGTAAGGGCTCACTAAACATTAGCTACTCTTATGATTGTTTTAGTCTTGTGTAAGTTTTATGAATAATTGTTTATAAAAAGAGAAATGAAAAAAAGCCTTTGTTGGGAAGTACTTGGCAAGCTGTTACTTGTTGTAAGGAATTTATTATAACCACACTAACATCACTGGGACGAGTCCCACTGTAATTTGTGCCAGAAGTTTGTCACTTTGAGGTAGCACTTTTTAGAGTTAGAAGGCTCTTCTTGTCTTTTGAGATGGCTTTAATTAAATGCTGCCACAGGGTAAGACGTAGAGGGATCTTCTTTATGATCACATGGCCTAATATAAAATGTAATTAGTCAACAAAAACTTATATTGAAGGATACAAAATATCATATATAGTTCCTATCACTTAAAAAGGCAGGTGTGTGTGCATGTATACATCTGAGTGACTTTAAGAAAAATTGGCATGCATGTTTTGTCTCTAATACTCGCAGGCTTTCATTTTCAACCTTTCCAAACCCTTCCTGCTTCACCTAGCTATTACATGGACCACCTTAGTGATGAGATACTGCCCATTCTCCTTGAAAGATTTAGAAATCAATGATACCTGGGAGTCAGCATGAATTAAGAACTCATCATGATTCTTAAAATTGGAATAATAATTGTTTTTAAAATTAGAGTCATCTGTAATCATTTTTTCTTCTTTTTTTAATGGAGAAATTGCTGGGGTCAGCACATCTGGAGTGTAATGATAAGCCTCACCCTGGGAAAACCATCTTTGTGATCATGATATCTCCCCTGCCAGGTAAGTATTGTAATCATGTTTTAAAACAATTTGAAAACTAATGGAATATCTTAAATATACTATGTCTTAACTTTTACAAAACATTTGACAAATTTTCTTATGGTATTTTTATGGATAGAATGATGAAGGCTAACATTGTACTGTTTAGATGGAGGTGCAGCTAAGTGAATGATACATTGAAAGAATATTGGTTACTGGTTCTGAAAAACGTTGCTTAACATCATACCATCTACCCAGTCTTTGTCCTTGGCCCTGTTGGGTGCAATATTTTCCATAAATAATATGAAAGAAAATTACATATAATTAACACAAACAAACCAGAGATTCAAAATGATCCTGCCAGTATAGAATACTGTATAACATTTTAAAAATAATAATCACTTTAAACAAATATTAACTGTTAAGTTCTACTTTTAGCCTCAGCTAAATTCTGGGCTTCAAGTTAATTCTTATTCAGTAGATCTGAGTATATAGTTAATTACAAGAACAAAATTAGTTGGGAAAAAAGTGTGGTTGCTTTTTGGCTAACTTAGCTTTAGGTATTCATAGAAGTATAATATCCAGAGCTCAGGAAGTAATATACCTCACATCATTCAGCACTGATGAGATAATATCTTGTGTTAGATTCCAGAGAAATATGTAGGAGGAAAATAACTACACAATGTCTTAGGAGAAGTGGTCAAATGGTGGAGGATCTAGAAAACAATGAGGTGTGAGCAAAAAACTGGGGGGAGATGGGGTCTTCAGTCCTTCTCGGCCCTCACAGAGCAGAGGCTGCAGGCTCACCCCCTCTGCTGCACAGAAAAGGGCCAGGGCCAGAGCCAGGACCAGGAAGGCAGGGGCCAGGTGAAGTGGGCTCGGGATGAGACAATCAGCAACCACTGAGCACAGCCTCAAAAAGCAAACCCAGTCTCACGGGCTGGTCTTCAATAAAGACTGCATGCTCTTCAGCAGGGATTGTGAAGGAGAAGGTTTTGTTAATTTGGTAAAGCTGGATAGGTAAACTCTGTGGTTCCTTCCAATCCTAAGTTTATGTAATTTATTTACAAAGTAAGGCAAGAATTAAATCATATGGACACCAGCCCCTTACACTATACATATTTTCACAAATGCAAGGTGAGGCGGGAGGAAGTGCCCATGGGTGT
The DNA here is from genome assembly GCA_004026885.1 of Lyroderma lyra. Classification (NCBI taxonomy): domain Eukaryota; kingdom Metazoa; phylum Chordata; class Mammalia; order Chiroptera; family Megadermatidae; genus Lyroderma; species Lyroderma lyra. The sequence continues at coordinate 29,015 of PVJL010001050.1, forward strand.
CTTGCCTCGTTATTTACCTTGTGTCGCAATTGTTTTGCTTCAGTCACTATTGCAACCAGACTAGAATTTCTGTCTGGTTTTACTCCACTCATGGAGCAGTGAATGAGCTCTGGAGTCAGATGTCCTGTGCTTACATTTTGGTTTTACAGTATAGGTTTGGGCTCAGTTTCCAATCTGTAAATTAGGAATAATAATCAACCTGCTCATTGGGTGCTTGGGAGGATCACATGAAACAGTGCATTAAAGCACTTAGTGCTGTGCCTGAGACATAGCAAACTCTCCATAACTGTTACCTACAGTTATATTACTGGTAGCAATAAACTGTACCCTTCTTTGCAATGTAATTTCTGGGTTTTACCTTCAAATTTACTCTAACCTACTTTAGGGGCTGAGTAACTGAGTTTGTTTTGCTAATTGTTTTTGCTTCAGGAATAGAATTTGAAAACATGAAATGGGGCTTCCTGAACAAATGATAAAGGGCAGTGTGGTGCAGTGGCGAGAGCAGGAGCCTGCTGCCAGTCCTCCATTCCAACTGACTGTGACCGGATAATCCTGTATACTCTGCATCAGTAAAATGACAGGGTTAGTCGGAATGATCTTTGTGCTTTTTCCTGGCTGAAATGTTTCATCCTAAATGGGGCCCTGGATGGAAAACAATAATAAATCATGAGGATTGACAGAAGAAATGGGAAAAACTGAAAAGCCTAAACACCAACTATTTAAAGTAGCCTAGTACTCAAAATACCTCCTTTATGAGTTTCACTGAGCAATTAATGGCCTTTGTGAGCAGCATAAAACAAGGCAATAATTTATGCCTTGCAATTACGAATTACTAAAATTTCCTTAAATTTTAATAAAGTTGTACTTCGTTCAACTGAGGGGATGTTAAAGATGACACCTACCAGACATTGCCATACTAATTATATATAATCCCTCGTGATAGGTCTACATGCTATGGAGAGTGGTCACAGCTTAATGTATTAGAAAGTGGTCTGCTATGTAACCCCAACGTGTTTTTTATGTTGTTTGTACTGGAATTCTATAGATTGATTACAAAATTATAAACAGATAGAATTTTTTTTTTTAACATGGGTAGTTCCCTGGCTGGGATTCGAACCCAAGCCGCAGCCTAGTTGACAGTGCCGAAGCCTAGCCAGTACACCATCAGGGAACTCCCCAACAGATAGAATTTTGAAAATCCTTCTACCGGGATATGGTAACCTAAAGCTTTTTACCCTACGCCCTAGCCACATACTCTGTGTATTAGATAGATGGCCCCAGTAATCAAGGGCACAAGGTTCGCTCTCCCCCTTCTCTCCTCCATCCCTCTATTCCCATCTCCCAATTTATCTAACACCTTCAGTGTGAATGCACTGTGCATACAAAGAATAAGATGGGAGTTCTTGTTTCAAAAAATTCAGTGTTACAGAAGCAGCAGACACATAAATAAGCAATTCTAATCCAGTGGGCTAAGTATAATGTAGAAATATGTTCAGAGCAGTATGGGAGCATTAGAGAAGGGCTATCTAGCCCAGATGGGGAGTTGGGGAAGGCAATTAATAATAGAGGAGACTCACAGGGGATGATGGAAACTGATTCCTAAAAGTTAAATAGGAATTAGCTGGGTAATTAAATGGAAAAGGGAGGGGGTGGGTATTCCAAGCAGAAGGTAGAACATGAAGGTAGGCATGGCAGCAGGAAACAGCATGGTGACTACCAAGTGTACTATAAACAGTTGCACATTGCTGAATCATCGAGTCTGGGAAGGAGGTAGGAATACAGACTAAAGAGGCTGGCATGGACTCAACTAAAAGGATCCATTTGTGTGAGTGATGCTAAGCAGCCTAGATGAGTGGTTCTTAGTGTGGTCCATGGACCAACAGTATTAGCCTCACCTGGGAAGCTGTTAGACGTACAAATTCTCAGGTCCTTTTCTACACCTACTGAATTAGCAATTGATGTTTCTACAGGTGATTCTGATGTGTACTACTGTTTAAAAACACTGTCCTAGACTTCAGTAGAGGAAGAGAACTTTTGAAGATTAAGAAGGGGAATGTGGTCATATTTGCATTTTAAGTCTCTGCTCAGAATCCTACTTGCCCACCAAATCCCCTTCCCCATCTATAGCAAAGCCAACATGATGGCTTTCTCGCTCAGAAATCTTAAAACTTCATGGTTTCCTAGCCAAGCAATAGTGAATAGTAGGGGTCCAGCTTAAAAGATATTTCTGAAAGGCCATGTCTATTACAAGTTGCATCATATATTAATCGCAACCAAACAGTGCTATTAAATGATGGAGAAGATTCTGACACCATGTCGGCTAAATATTCTAGTGCAAAGGTCAAATTCCTTTAAGCCCACCACTGAGTTCTGCTACCATAAAGTTGCCACTACTTCAGCACATAACACCACAAGCTTTTACTTCACCTCACACCTGCCACGCCACTAGTGCCGTTTAACTTTCTGACCATCAGTCCAAGTTTTTCTTCCTTTCCAATTTCCTGAATACAATAGCCAGAAGAGATACTACCCAGTCCTTGATCTTGTGTTGGTTTAGTACAGTAGTTCTCAACCTTTCTCATGCCGTGACCCTTTAATACAGTTCCTCGTGTTGTGCTGACCCCCATAAAATTATTTTCATTGCTACTTCATAACTGTCATGTTGCTGCTTTTATGAATCGTAACGTAAATATCTGATATGTGTTTTCCGATGGTCTTAGGCGACCCCTGTGAAAGGGTTGTTTGACCCTCAAAGGGGTCATGACCCACAGGTTGAGAACCGCTGGTTTAGTACATTATAAACATCTTCGTTTAGTATGTTCACTAATCCTATAAAAACAAATTGGGAATATGATATCAAATATACATTCCCCTGGCTTAGTTGATTTTAGAGATTATTGCTCTAATGAAAGGACACTCAAGAAGATGGACTTCGATTTTGGAAGAAAGTCAATTATATTTTCTTACATATTTATAAAACTATACAGCTGGATAGAGTTGAACTACTTGAAAGATGAAGTCCTGACAAAACCTTAGAGAGATAATGTCTCTATAGGCTACAAAAATATATTTGATACATTTAGGGATATTATCTCTTCATCAGCTAAAAACTACTGATGAATTTTTTTATTAAAAATCTGATGCAGGTACCATACCTATGTAAACTTTGAGAAATTGATCCATCCTAAGCATAACCCTCTAATTTCCAAGCTTTATTTTTAGCAATTTAATTTTTTAAAGCACTGTTACACTATCTTCTAATATATAAAATAAATAAAATCAAGTTGTTCTGTTTGAAGCTCAGGAAGATGAAAACGGAACACCCCTCAGCACTGTAGTTGTCCCCATTGGCAACTACATGGGCCCATTGTTTTAGAATCATTGATCCAATTTATTCCCAGTAAGCATGAATAATCCCATTTCATTAATAAGGCTGACAGCTGTATTAGAATTCTCCAGAGAAATAGAACCCAGAGAGAGAGAGAGAGAGAGGAGAGTGTGGGTATGGGTGTAATATACTTGTATACACATACATAGAGGGAGAGAGAGATTTATTTTAAGGAATTGGCTCATGTGATTGAGGGAAGGCAGAGTGGGGCTGGCAGATCTGAAATATTCAAGGCAGGCCAGCAGTCTAGAAATTCCAGCAGGAGTTGATCTTGCAGAGCTGAGTCCAAAGGCAAAACTTCCTCCTTCCTCCAGGGACGGCAGTCTTTTCTCTTAAGGTCTTCAACTAATTGTATGAGATCCACTCACATTATGGAGGATAATCTTCTTTACTCAGTGTCTACTAACTTAAATGGTAGTCACATCTGAAAAATGCCTGCACAGTAATATCTAGACTGGTGTTTGACCAAAAAACTGGGTACCACAGCCTAGCCAATTTAACAAGTAAATTAACCATCACAGTTGCTGAAATACCTTGTGCTGAGCTCCCATAGTAATAAGAGCTGGGTGATCACAGACAAAAAGTAACATCTTGAAGTGCTGACATGTTCAAAAGATGCTTCTTTGGAATGAATGTAACTAGAAGTCTAGCAAGAACCATATAAGGAAAGGTACAGTAGAACAGGGCTCATTTTGGTGAACGTGGCTTATCTCAAAAACTAGTTACGGTGTGTAAGTCACCAAAAGTCTGCCAAAAATGAAAAACTTTATTCAAAATTTATTAACATTTGCAGTTGATACACCAGCAGATTGGAGTTTCATGTGTAACTGGGATCTATTTCTCAGCAACTGCTTGTTTTTACTAGGGATGTTAATGAAAGAAATGGAATTTTTGCCTATTGAAAGCTGAGGTCGTGTTTCTTCCCAAAAGGAATATGAACTCTTTAATCTAAAAGAAAGTAGTTCAGAAAGGAGTGACTGCATGATAATGAATACAGGTTGTGCAGGCATTTAATCACTCAAGTTCTGGAAGTGTAAGCTGTAATCTCTTGTACGGCACAGCCCAAGTCTCAGTATGTGGCCTCTCTAAACCCACTGCCAAACTTGACTATATAAATTATTACGCTGGTACCACCCTCATCAACTTTGGCGACAGCGATTGAATCAGGGCAGCCATTGTGTATACCAATAGCCTATGAGGTAATCTGACACAAAAGCTCTACCTCACAGAGAAGATGGTGACAAAAGGAACAAATCTAATTCTGCCCTTGAGAACATTTTAAGTCCTAGAAAGACAGTCAGTTAGAAGCAGATAAGGGGAGCAAAGACTAATAATAAACATGCAACCAGGGCAGGAGATAGGAATACAGAGCTGACCAAAGCAGGACATGCTTTCATGATCTAACAGAGCTGTCTGACAAGAAAAAGAGAATTATGCCACAATGTGATAAATATCACAACAGCAAGACACATATGAGACACCATGGGAAGAGGTACTTAGGGTGTGATTAAGGACAGCTTTCCAGAGGAGACCATACCCAGAGCTGAGGAATTATAATGGCAGAGCACTGCAATGGGGCTCCATGCACTTCTGATACTGAGAGGGTGACAGGATGGTACCCTAAAGCTCAAACTTGAAGAACAGAAACCTTCCAGTTTTCAATTACATTGTAATTGCCAGATAGCCAAGATACATGTGTCTGTGGCTGTCTTCACATGACTTCCGGTTCTGTTGCTGTTATCTGGTTTGCATAAGGCCCTCAGTGCCTCTTAGCCTTATTTTTTCTGTCTATTTACAGTAAGACCTCATTACTTGAGAAAACCAAGGCGGTCGGTATTACTTGTAATCTGAAAACCAAGCATGCCATTTTTGGTTAACTACTTGTGACAGAAAGAAGCTTCTTCACAAGTTGGGACCAAAACAACCCAAAAGCCAAAATTTTGGCTCTGGATATATCTTTAGAATTCAAATTTCTCAAGTGCAAGAAAAGAATTTATTGCATCTAATTTTTACTATAACCCTTAAAAGATTTTACTTACATATATTGTGACTGATGTGTAATGGACAAACAGAGGGGAATTTACACGTCCCTCCCTTTCATTTAGAGACAGGAAACCATGAGTCAAGAATCAAAATGAATGGCCCAATTTGCTGTACTTCAAAACATCTTCAAGTGTTAATTAAAAATTTCCACAGAACACTTACTCAAAATGAAAATTAAACACATACATACACATATACTTGCATTTCATGAAAACCAGAATTGGGTCTATGTATTTCCAAACCTGCTCTTAAATAGTATTTTATTTGGTTCAATATCTCCTTCCAGTTGAATTTCCTCAGTTGTCAGACTGAGGCTTTAAAAGCAACACAACATAGATTAACTACAAGAATGAAGGAAAATGTATTTCCCTTTATAGATTAGTTGAGCCATTAATTACAGTAATTATACCAAAAAAGCAGTATTAGTAGCACTGTCAGTTGTGCCAAATTAGTGAATGGTATCTTACAAGAGACAAAACTGAGTTAAAATTTTGAGCATCCTAATAATTAGAAAGAATGAAATTTTAATTTACCACATACAATGTAACATACCCATCACTTCTTGGCCTTTTGGCTAAGATCAAGTGTATTGTAACATACCTAATGCATATATACGTAAATTCAAATTGTATTAACTAGAAAAGCTGACTTTAAAATGTCAATAAAGTTTCACTTTCAGCACAAATTTAGAAATAATGTAAATCTATTTTTTTTAATCTTCAAGAATTATAATGTTAAGCTGGAGAAGAGATGAATGAATTACCAACTGTGTTTATGCTATTAGCATGCGTCTTGGCCCTCTCACTAGTAAACATCTTTGACAGTCCTATGGGAGCATTTAGACATGAAATATGCAAGGTCTGAATTTTGCCAAGTTTTTGGGAACACACCACTCTCATAAAATGAGACTGTATTATTATACTTTCTGTGCTTTAGCCATATGCCTGCACCATTCATATCAATAAAGTTCCTTTAATATTTATTGACTGGCACCTGAATCTTAAGGGGCAGAAGAGAAACTTAGATAAAAATGTTTCCGGCTGTTAAGTTGTGATGTTTAATTCTTTGTGTCATCTGGACTGGCCTAAGGGATGCCCACATAGTTACTGGTAAAGCATTATTCCTGAGTATGTCTGGGAGGGAAGAGATCAGCACTTGATTTGGTGGGCATCATTCAATCCATCGAGGCCCTGAATGGAACAAAAAGGCAGAGGAAGGGTACTCTCTCTGCTTGAGCTGAGACATCTTTTCTTGCCTGCAGACATAGATACTCCTAGTTTCCAGGCTTTCGGACTCAGATGGGAACTTATACCATCGGCCTTCCAATTCTCAGACCTTCTGGCTTGACTGAATTATGCCACCAGCCGTCCTGGTTCTGCAGATTGCAGATCAAGCAACTTCTTGGCCCCCATAACCATGTGAGTCAATTTCTATAATAAATCTCATATACATCTCCATATATATATAGATACACCTCCATATACCGGGGTGTCAAAAAATGTATACACATTTTTAAGAGCTGTTATCTACATATTACATAAATACTGATGGTAACCACTTTGGGCACCTCTTATAATTCGTAGAAGTCAAATGTGACTTGACTTCATCTTTTGTTACTGGTATATATTGAGTATTATAATTTTAATACAGACTTTTCCTTTCTTAAAATGTGTGTGTATATATATATTTTGGCACCTTCTGTATATATACCTCCATATATATACATATATGAGGGCTGTCTGGAAAAAATTCCAGCCATAAATGCCTCCATTTTTCATATTACATGGCTGGGCTGGATACTTTCCACATATATCTGCTATTCATTCTATATATTAGGAGAATCCTAACATATAAGCAATGTTTAGAAAATCTGAAAAAAAGAGTACACTGCACACAGTGATCACGTAACAGTTTTTTGTCTTTTTTGGTTGTGTAATCCTTTGACAATCTTAATAAAGTTATGAATCTAACCCCCAGAAAAATGCATATATGCACACATACGTTCCATTTTGCCTACAAGTAATGAAGCCCTGTTTACATATACAACATTTGTGGAACAGACTCTACAACTGCACTCTACCTCTGTCCCTACTACCAGCAGTTCAGCAGTCAATCTGCAGTCTATGATGTGCAGGTGTAGGCAGAATGCAGTCCTGGGTTCAAATTACTGTTTCAATTATGTTTCCTTCAACACTCTTATATGTTCTGGGATTTTTCTTTGTATTCTAAAGAATTTTAGGGAGTTCCCTGGTGGTGTAGTGGCTAGGCTTCAGCGCTCTCAACGCTGGGGCCTGGGTTCGATTCCCAGCCAGGGAACTACCAAAAAAAAAAAAAACAATTTTAGACAATTAAACCAAAGAGGAAACAAGATCAAAAACATCTAATGGTAACCATTAGATGTTTTTTTATTTATAAACACAGAAACAGAACAAATGACTCAGTGTGCTAAACTTCATACAATAAAAGTAAAATGTGAGCTAATTAAGGGCATTATTTTCTCTTAAAATAGTTTCTTAAATAAATTTGTACCAGAAATACACAGGCGCACACACACACACACACACACACACACACGCAAAATACAGGCATACACAGCCAAGCTATAAAATTACATGAATTTACACAGAATTTCTGTTAATACATATTTGTAATATTGTTTAAGACATGACTTTCTTTAAAAAGATATCAAGATTTGAAAATCCAAACATAAAAATAAGAATTTGTGGGTGAATTTTCATTTAGAAAACAGTAAATTTTTTTTAAGGTACAAAATGGTTTCTTTAACTATAAGTTTTATGCATTCAACTGCCTGTCATATGTACGTATCAAAGAGCATTTATCCACAGCATACTCATTCAGAAAGTATAAAATATGAGTTAAAATATATCATTAAAGCCGTATTTTAAAAAGATACTTGAAAGCCATAAACATCATTATTTTCTCCAGTAGACACAAAGCTGAAGACCATTCTCAAGGGGATCAACAGCAATGGAGCCTAAACTCTCAGATTTTCTGTAAGATTGTGGGGATGGAAAACCTCAGATTTATGAAGTTAAGATCAGTGCAAGTGTTAACAAAATAAAGTCAGATACACATTTAAAAAGAAATTCTGATATCAGCCCATTAAGGGAGCAAGGGAATTACTAGAAATAACTCTTCAAATTCTTTCCCACCAATACTTAAATTCTTTTTAGAATGCACAACCGTCAATAATTATAAGGAAGAGTAAAACAAAGAAAACAAAGAAATTTCTGTATAATAGGTATTGTTTGTTTGTGGGTTCCATTATGAACAAATATATTTTTAAAAATTTTATGTAATTATATATGTTTATATAATAATTGCATTTGAGGTGATTTCTGAGGCTTGGAAAAGAATGATCATCTCTATTTTAAAAAATTCTTCTTAGAAAAAAGAATTGCTCTAAGATGTGTCTCTTTACCATCATTGCACATCCATCTACATCCATTCTCCCAATCCCTGTCTCTAATCCACGGCTTCTACCTGATTTGTGAACAGTAGGAAATACCTTTGACTTGCAGTCAGCATCTCTGGTTTGAGTTCTGGTTCTGTTCCTTAAGAGCTCTGGAAAAATCCCCTTAAATGGGGTTCCCAACTGGGTTCACTCTATCAGTGTCAACTGGGCAGCCTTTTTAAGTATTAAAGCAGAGAGCTGGAGGCTAGTAGGGGAGTGAAGTTCATGAATCTATTTTATGAAAAGCTCCCCTCGGGGATGCAAATGCAAGCTTAAGTTTGAAATCCACTTGATAGAACCTCTGAATTACTTTCCTAGCTTGTGCCAAGTCAGTTTTACAGGAATATCACGAAGGTAAAAAAAGGCAATGTGCAGGAAAGGGCATTACAAATGGAAAAACCAGATACAATACAAGGTATTATGAATCAATATTTTTGTGGGGTTTAGAATACAATCAGTTCATTGTTAATCATTTCTGCAACAACCATCAAACACAGAGAAATTAGAAACAAGCATATCAATACTGACAATCTTCTGAAATGTTCAATCTAAAATTTCAGGGTACACCAGAACAAAACTTTTAAAAACACATCAAGTGTTTTAAAAGCCAACAGACAAAATGTTTTTACTGCACTTTAATATAAAAAACAGCTAAAAATAAATTTCACCCTTTCTGACTTCTTGAATTACATTAGGACTTTATTGTGGGAAACTGCTTCTCAAAGACCCAGGCTTCCAGAAAACTAGAGAAACACTGGAACTCTTGAAGCCAAACTAAAGAAAGAAAATTGATGTGTAAATATTGGTCTCTGACTTTCCCATACCTGAGTTGTTTCCTAAAGCTATAATAAATGAATGCTAAGGGAGGTTTATTACTCAGTCCCCATTTTGCACATTTTATATTGCAGGGGTATAAATGGTACTCTAATAGCCTGGAAAACATACTGCAGGAAATGACTTAGCCCTAGAGAGTTTCTAATTCATTATAATGTCCAGGATAAAATATTCACCTACAACTTCGAAAACACATAAAGGGGTTTGAAGTCCCAAGAGGGTTTAATCTACTTAAGCTAATGCAAGCAGAGAAGCTGGTAGAAAGGGAGTATTATTCTAAAATGATTTTAATTATCATGTTGGGAGGACCATAGGCTTTATTTATACTCAATCCATTATAGATATTTAACTTTTCTCTTTCATCAACATAAAAACATTTGAAATTTTTGTTTTTACTTTTTTTGGGAGGAAAAATCACCTAATAGGCTTTTAACTTAAATTTATAACCTACGATTCATAATTCAAGCTCATTAGTTCAACAATACTTTGCAGTATCTGGTTCCTGTTCCCTTGTGGCCCCTTAGACTTCATTTCTGCAAATACCAGCCATTCCACATGGAACTCTTGCTTCTGTTGTTTTTGCATGCACCAGGCTGTATAGTGACCAAGCACATGCAGAAACAGTGCCACGAGCACCGTGCCATCACCCATGCTCTTTCATCTCCCTGGAAATTCTTTAGCAACTTCAATTCATTCTTCAAAATTCAGCGTAAGCATCCTCTCCCCTAGAAATGTGTCTGCCCCTCCAGACACTGAGTTAGCCACCCTTCCTCTGGGATTCCTTATCATCCTAGGCATTCCACTGCCCTGGCCCTCAGAACACAACAAGCAAAAATGATTTTCACATCTCTCCCACACACTAGATGCTACAGTCCTTCAGACAGTGGACCATGCCTGATTTGGCTTTGTATCCACAACACTTAGCTCAGGGTCTAACACTTAGTGGGTTCCACAGATGTTTGCTGGTAGAAGGAAAGAATGTAAATAAGTGAATGATGTGACCTAAAGATGTGTTACATAAAAGCTCAGAGTAATTGCAAGGACTGCAATTACTGCACAGTTTCTAATTTATGTGGCCAGATTTTTTTTTTTTTTGAGGTGGGAGAAGGTGAACCACACCTAATTGGTAAGTAAATAGGCAACACAAGGAGTCACCCTGGATGATTTTCCTTGTTCTTTAAGAGTATTTGAATCCCTCTTATATATTACATAAATATAAGCCAAGATCCAACACCAACAGAAAATGCCATATGGAGGCCACTTCCCTTTGGTATGCAAAGTTCTGAGAAGAGGTGAACTTACTTGCATTGGATCCCTGGACTTTGGGAGGATTTCCCTGTGGGCCAGAGTGTCCCTGAACCATGCTCAGGGGCAGGGAAGGACAACGGGGTCCTCAAAATGAACCTCAAGGATAAAAAGATACTACAATTCTTGGTTGAACCCAAGACTGAGCTGATAGAGAAGAGAACAGGGATTCTGAGTCAAGAGATGGCATATGACAAAACTGCCCCGGCCCAGCCTCGGTGCACATTTGCACCCTGGGCAAGTAACTATGTATGAACCAAAGAAGCTGAACATTAAGAATTGTACTAAAGGAATGTATGCCCTCTCTTGGTATGAAGCTTCTCAGTGGCAGGCTTGAGGGTCATCTTCACTGCTATGACAGGGGCACATCTCCATATCAGCATCATCAAGAAAAACTAAGCAGAATAGTTACAGCCCACCCCCTTGTCTCCCACTGTCCCACCGGTGCCAGAGGCTGTGGATCAGTTGTACCCTTTTCCACTGCAGTTTCTCTCTGTAGAGGTTGAAAACCCAAATATAGGACTTGCTTCCCAGCTCTTTTGCAGGTAAGAGTGGCTTTGTGGTCCAGCTCTGCCCCAAGCATGATACAGAAGCACAAGCCTCCCAGGGGACTACTGATTAAGCCTTTGTTTTCCTTACAAAATGGAAAAAGACAAGTCTGGCTCTACCCTCTCTTCTCTCTTCCAGCCTTGAATACATGCTAGTTGCTTGAGCTTCAGCAAGCATCTTGTAATCAAAAGTAAACAAGCCATTCCATTATGAATGGCAAAGCAAAATAGATAGAATCTAGGACAATGCTATCGTGGAGTTGCTGTATCTGCAGACTTCTTGTCACTTAAATAAGACAAAAACCTTATGTGTTTAAGCTCCTGTTAGATTATCTGCTACATGCAGTCAATGCATTCTTAGCCAATACAACATTCACACCCGCAATCATATTCATCAGACACTAGTAAACCACAAGTGATACCCAGACACAAGGGATAGGCAGCCCTCAACAGGGAAGCTACTCAGTACAGAATGGTGCTCTCAAGCATTGCCCTCTGGGACACAGGGGGATGTTCTTCTCAGCCAGAGAAACTGTAGATATAAGTATGTTAATTTTTTAAAGTTCGGTTTTGAAGAGCAAATCCCAGTACAAAAAAGCAACTAAAGCCCATATTAAAGATTAAGTGGGACAGATTCTGCCACAACCTCTCTCCTTCCTGACCTCAGTGTCAGGATTAACACCAAAAAGTGTAGGGAGACTTTTTAATGTTATGTATGGAAAGAAAAAGAAAATTGAATAAAGAACATCTACTGACAGGCATCTTGAATACTAAGAATAAGAAGTGAAATATTTAGAAGGTCAAATGCAAACAAATTATTAATAGTGGTTACTATTTGGCTCTATAATTACAGTTGGAGGAAGGTAGGCAGCTATTGCATTTTTTTTTAATATTTCTGTATTTTTTGAATTCTTGTCACAAGAATGTATTATTTTGCCAACTGGAAAACATTTCTAATAAATGAACCCACCTCTAAAATGACATTTATTAAAGGCTTACTACAAATTCTCCCATTTAATCCTCAACACTATGTGGTGAGCAGTATTTTCACTGATGAGGAAACTAAGATGGAAAGATCGTAAGTCACTTCACAATATCTCTCAGCTAATAATTTGAAGAACAAGAACTCAAAGATTCTTCAGTCCAAATCCAAAGTCCATTCTCTGATCACTGTATAATACTGCCTCTCTCAGATATTTCTGGGTATGTAACAACTCTTAATTATCTTTAACAAACATGAGTTTGAATGACATTTCCATTAGACTATTTTTAAGAAAACTGTCTTCCTATAGCTTTCTATCCCAACTCCCCCAAATATAAATATCTTTAGAATCAAGAATAATCCTACCTTCTTTTAGTGCCTCATTAGGGATTTACTTACTGTTCACATTGGTCAAGATCATTTAGGGCTGGTGTGTCCTTAGAATCCCATCCTGGTAACTTTGGGGAAAAGATTTAAATGCATTAGTCACTCTCAGAACAATAAACCAGATGTTCAGGAGTTTCATGACACAAAGAACTGGGTAACTCATTACGTTGTGTCTCTAACAAGGAAATATGTTTAAGTGTGAGGAAAATTAATTCTTAAAAAAATAGTCTTCATAACTATTAATATAGAAAATATTCCCATGAGAAACAGAAAATCCAGACAGCATCTAATGTCAAAGGAAATGAGTGCTTTATTTAATTAAAAGGCTGACGTGAAATTTCGCCCACTATAAATCAGGAAGTCTGTCTGGAATAGTTCACAAGACTCTAGATTCTGCATTTGTTTTTTAATAGCTCTTGAGGTGAGGCCTTTGTAAGAACTTGAGTGTAAGTTATTCAAAAGAAATCGTGGATAAGCTTCTATTAATATATCTTACTAAAAGAAAAAAAGTCTGAGTTTAAGAGAGTATGAAATTACAATCTACAACCATAAAGTGTTAGAACACGAGTCAGCTCTAAGTGGGAGAGATATTTGAATTCTCTGTTTATTCAATAAACCAGTAACAGATCATTTTAGTATTATTTTTACGTATTGTATATGAGGGCTGTCTGGAAAATATCTAGCAATAAATGCCTCTATGTTTCATATTACATGGCTGGATACTTTCTGGACAGCCCTTGTATGTATATCTATCTATCCATCTATCCATCCATCTATCTATAATATATATTGTAATTGTGGGAGTGACATTCATTGCCTTTGCCACATTTTATTGGTTGGAAGAAGCCATGGGTCCCATCCACTCAAGGGAAGGAGATTCTCTGTAGGATGTGAGCACCCTAGATTCTGTCCACCAAATCAATGTACACTAGATTAATTAAACTAGTCGATTTATTTACAAGAGGTCTTTAATCCAGAGTCCCTTTTTGCTCAAAGATAAGCCATCAAATACAAATACATTATTTTTGATATTTTACGTTTCCCACAGTAGTCTATGCAATTTATGTTTTGGGAAAACACAAATGACTTGTCTGTGTTTGTTAAGTCACAATTGCCAAGATAAATGACTTTCCCATATTTCTAAAATGTCAGCAAAGTATTTTTGCTGACTTAATAGATTTAACTGTAGAAAAAGCAAGGGCAATTTCTGTCTTGTGGTTTTAATTTCATCATACAGTTTTCTTTCCCCTAATTCAGCAGGGTTAGTAGTCACTACGACACTTGACACTTGCAGTATTGGAGGGGGAGGGGTAATCCAGTGTCAATTAAGAATGTCTTTGATGAAGCAGTAAAATTATTAACTCAGTTGATTTGATTGAATTTTGAACCTTGGGTACATGTCCTTTTAATGTTAAGTGATGAAACGGGAAGTGCACACAAAGAACCACTGAAGTATCCCAAAGTATTATGTTTATCTTGAGAAACAGCAATTGCATTATTGTGCTGAGAGCTAAACTAGCTAAGTTTTTTGTTGTTTTGTTTTGTTTTTTCAGAGAATACTATTTTTACTGGAAAGAACAAAGTATAGTTATTTTGATTTGGGTATTTGGCAAACATTTTAAAAAATATTAATGAAGTAAACCTGACAATACTGAGCCAACCTTGCATCCTTGGTATAAACTCTACTTAGTCCTGAAGTCCTATTCTTTTTTTTTTTTTTTAATTAAATTTACTGGGTGACATTGGTCAGCAAAATTACATAGGTTCCAGCTGTACAGTTCTTTATCATCTATATGTTGCATTGTGCTCTTACCACCTATAGCCATTTAATGTACTATCTTTTTTATATTTCTTGAATTAGATTTGGTAATATTTGTTAAAGAACATGCATGTCTAAGATGATATATGCATGTCTATGAAGGATATTGGTTGTTTCCTCTGTTTTAATGTTTTTGTCTGAATTTGGTTTCAGGGTAATAAAGGCCAAGTACATCCTCCTTTTCTATTTTCAGTGGCGGAGTGGGGAGACCTTGTGTAGAGTATGTATTATTTTTTCCTTTTATGTTTCATTAGAATTTTCCAGGAAAACCATCTGAGTCTGGAGCTTTCTTTGTGGAGAGGTTTTTAATCACAAATTCAATTTTTTCAATAGGTATGGGGTAATTAATTGATGGAGCCTATTTCTTCTTGAGTGAGATCTGGTATTTAGATCTTTTAAGAAATTTGATGAACTCAACTAAATTGGGGTTGGCAGACTTTTTCTTAAGTGCAAGATAGTAAACAATTTGTAGGCCTGAACTCAGCCATATACAATATGTAAACAAATGGGAGGGGTTGTATTCCAATAAAACTTTATTTACAAAACAAGTGATGGCCCACCTATAATTTATCAAATTTATTACATTAAGTTGTTCCTGTTACATTAATATCTATAGAATCTGTAGTGATGTTCCCTCTTCCTACTAATGGTGATGTATTTTCTTTTTTTTTTCTTGACTACTCTGGCTAAAGGGTATCATTTTTATTGACTATCTCAAAAAAATCAGTTTGTGGTTTCATTGTTGTCTATTTTTCTGTTTTCAATTTCTTTGTCTTTACTTTTACTATTTCCCTTCTGCTTATTTTGGGCCTAAATTTCTCCTCTTTTTCTAGTTTCTTAAGATAGGGCTTTGGATTATTCATATCTTTGCTTCCTAATCTAAGTATTTTTCCCTCTCAACCTTGTTTTAGTTGTGTCATACACCTTAATATGTTGGGTTTTATTTTCATTTAACTCAAAGTTTCTGATTCTCTTACGGCTTTTTCTTTGACACAAGGTTATTTAGAAGTGTGTTGATTAATTTCCAAAAGTTTGGAAAATTTCCAGGTACCTATTCTTGATTTCTAGTTTAATTCTGTTGTGGTCAGAGAGAAAACTTTCTGTGATTTCAATCTCTTCAATTAGTTTAGATTTATTATATGGCCCAGAATATAATCTCCTTTGGTGAATGTTCTATGTACACTTGAAAAAGTATGTATATTCTCATGTTGATGAGTGGAATGTCCTACAAATGTCAACTAGGTAACGTTGATTATTGCTCAGGTCTTTTATATCTTTATAGATTTTGTTCACTTGTTGTATCAATTACTGACAGAATGACAATGTTTCCAATTATTTAATAGACTTGCCTGTTTTTCCTTGCAGGCCTGTCAGCTTTTAAAGATCTCTTTTCAGGAATATGCACACTTAGCCTTGTTACATCCTCTTAAAGAACTGACCTCTTTATGTAATCTTCCTTTATCCCTGCTTATAGTCCCTCTTCTGGTCTATTTTGTTTGATGTTACTACAGGGCTGTCTGGAAAAAGTCCCACCATAAATGTCTCTATTTTTCATACTACATAGCTGGATACTTTCTGGATAGTACTTGTATGTCACTCTAGCTAAATTTTTATTAGTTTTCAAGTTTCCTTTCTTCTCATCCTTTTATTTTTAATCTATCTACCTTTTCATGTTTAAAAATTGGGAATTTTTTTGTAGAGTACATAATTCTTACTTTTAAAATCTAATTTACAACTTCTGCTTTTAATTGGGGTATACAGACCATTTACATTAATATATGTAGTGCTATGGGTGGATTTAAGTCTACCATTTTGCTAGGCGTTTCTTATTTGTGCCATTTTTGTCATTGTCTTGCCTTCTTTTCTATTACTTTTTATGACCCCATTTTATCTCCACCATTGACTAATTATCTTTTTTATTTTTAGTGATTGTTAAGGGCTTACATACATCTTTAACTTACCAGAATGTACCTCTAGTGTCATATCAGTTCACACAAAATAAGACCCTTACTACAGTGTGCTGCCATTTCTTCCCTCCCATTCTTTGTGCTATTATTGTTATTGACATATGTTATTGTTATAAATTTTACCTTTAAATGTATACAAATCTCACAGTATATTATTCTAGTTTTTGCTTTAAACAAGAGGTTGGCAAATTATGGCCAGCAGGCCAAATCCAGCTTATGGCCTGTTTTTGTATGACCCCTGATGTAAGAGTGGCTTTTTTTTTTTTTTTTTTAGTTTTTTTAAGGTTTATAAAAAGA
The DNA here is from genome assembly GCA_004026885.1 of Lyroderma lyra. Classification (NCBI taxonomy): domain Eukaryota; kingdom Metazoa; phylum Chordata; class Mammalia; order Chiroptera; family Megadermatidae; genus Lyroderma; species Lyroderma lyra. The sequence continues at coordinate 46,060 of PVJL010001050.1, forward strand.
ATAGTGAGAAAGCAAGCAAGAGGAAAATGGGAATCTGTTTCTTTGTTCTGGCTATCTTCAAAATACTCTCTATCTTTGGTTTTTAGTAATTTGGCTATATTATCTAGGTGGGGTTTTTTTTGTTTTTTGTGTTTTGTTTTGTTTTTTTTTAATTTTACTCAGGCTTCTCTGCACATCTTTGATCTATGATTTATTGTTTTTCATTAATTGTTGAAATTCTTCAGCCATTATTTCTTCAGGTACTTCTGCTGTTTTCTGTATCATCTGGAATTCCAATTACATGCATGTTAAACTGGAATTATCCCACAGCTTTTGCATTGTCTGTCTTACTTAGTTTTTTCTTTGTATTTCACTTCAGATAATTTCCATTGACTTATCAAGTTCAGATTCTTTCCTTAGCCCACTAAAGGTGTTCTTCATTGCTAATGGAAGGTCTTTTCTAGCATTTCCATCACAGCCAAAATTCCCCAGCTGTTCATGTATGTTGCCCACCTTTTCCACTAAATCCTTTACCACAATAATAGCTATTTTAAAGTTTCTGTCTTACAGTTCAAATATATGGGTCATCTCTCAGTTTTGTTCTGTCATTTGTTTCATCTCTTGACAACAGACTGTTTTCTGTTACTAATTTTTTTTTTCAGTCTTAGAATTTTGGACCGAACACCATACATCTTATGGAGAATAATAAAGACAGATAATATAATATTTATACCTGACCATTACTGTGGGGGACTGAGTAAATCTACTCAGTCAAAGCGGGTTTGGGTTTTGTTATTTTTACCTTTGGTGCACCAGTCTGCACATTCCTCCAGGATTTGTCTGCTATTACCTTGTACTTAACAGATGGACCTGGATGCCAGAGGGTTTGTTTTCTAGTACTACGTTTAGCTTTCGGCAAGTCCTGCTTACCTGTGTCTTTCCACAATCTGGTGCTTCCCCAAGTGGCAAACCTTTGTTGCTTCTAATTTGATAATGAGCTGATGATGGGTGGAGGTATTAATAGAAGTTCTTGGTTCTCCTTGTACGTTCTCAGACAGGCGTAGGGCTTGTGCATGTGGGACCCTAGGATGGTGCCTTCTCAGAATTTCTACCTCCACCTCCATGGCAGCTAAACATGGCTCTTTCTCACAGTTCTTGAACAGGAAAGATGTTCTGTACTTCTCCCAGTAACAGCAGATCTCTGCTTGGGATTGGTGCGGAATCCTGGGCCCAAGAGATTTTCTGCCACTCCCTGGGGTAAAAGAGTTTTACATTTACCCTCCCCCAGAGGCAGTGGATCTTTGCCTGGGCCCTGGAGGCATGAAGGTTTGCTCTCTCTCCTACTGCCAAAGGTGAAACAGTTCATGTATCCTTCTCTCCTTGAAAGGGCTTGTCTCTCTGGAATTCAGTTTCTTTGGTTGCCTTTTTGATGGGTATGAGAAAAGTTAAGACTTTTTTCTTGTTAGGATGGGAGTAACATTCTCTTGCAGCTTTCTCCATATTAAGTGGAAGCATGGCTCTGAAGGTATTATATACATATTCAATTACTTTCTATTACCAAAGACAGGCACTTACTGATCTTCAAACTCTTATTGTTTCATTTAATTAGTTATTAAACGAAGCATAGGTTTGAGTAATGAACTCCAGGAATTTTGGAAACACAATTCATTAAATATTTCATCAAAAGAGCTGGAAGCAACAAACCAAAAATGTTTACTTTCCAGAATAGGTGAGGGTGGAGAGGGTAAAAGAATCTGATTTATGAGTGGATGATTTTATGCAAAATGTACATATGCACGGGCCCCAACAAGTCTTAATGAGGATCAGGGAGACAGGTATGAAAACTATAACCACTTGGAGGTAGAGAGAGGGCTTTTGAAGCTCTCAAAAATGGAGAGGAAGATATGATAAAAGACCTGAAAAGGATACAAAGAACAGACAGAACAGCAGCTAAGTCGTGCTGTGAGGACAACCTCTCCACAGTTACACCTTTTCCTCCCCTCCACATTCACTCTCACTTTTTCTGGTAAACAGAATCTAGATTTCTTTTGTGAGGTTTACCTCTTCTACATTGTGGAAGTTTGGTTAGGGCTGCCAATTAAAGTGCTTCTTCTTCCCCTAACCAACTTTCCCAGGACTACCTGAATCAAGAAAGACAGAAAAACATTTGGAATTGATTCATCATTGAGCTGTTAGTTCCTGCTACATAGAACCCAGAACATCCTTGGTTCCTATCTCTGAAACATAGCTTAATTTTTCTTCTAACTGTGAATCACCCGCAGTCAGCCCTCTGTATCCATGGGCTTTGCATCCACAGATTCAACCAACTGAGGATCAAAAATATGCGGAATATACAACTGGAAGCAACAAAGAAAAACTCATGGACACAGTCAACAGTTTAGTGGTTACCTGAGGGTGAAGGGGGGAGGGGGGTGGAAGAGGCGGGAGGGGGAGCCAAACATATGGTGATGAAAAGAGGACTCTAGATAGTGAACACATAATGCAACACACAGATGATGCACTTGGAACTTAACGTAATTTTTGCTAACCAATGTCACCCCAATAAATTTAACAATAAAAGAAAGAATTCAGTAGCAGCACACTGTTTGAACTGCAGAAAATGACCAACAACAACCAACCCTCAGCCACATGCTGAGCACTGTGCTAAATCCATGTAAATGAAGTGAGGTGTAAACCATACTATAGCCTATGTGCAAATACAGATTATGTGTACATACTATGTGATTTTATACAAGGGACTTGAGCATCCTCAGACATTGCTTTCTACAGGGAGGGAGATACCAAAGGATAACTGTATTCCCATTTTGCTTAAGTTAACCAATATTTGTTCAATCTGTTGCCTGCAACCAAAGAAATGCAACTGATACAGGGTATATGCTTCAATAGAGGGCATAACTAAGGCAAAAGGAAGCTTTTGAAGATAGTAATCTGAAATCCAGATACTTTTAAAATTGTTAAAAGAGCATGTATGACTGTCAAAATTGCTGGCATGGTACAATGACGAATCAATTTCATGTTTCCATGGCTTGTAATTAATCAACAATTTCTATTGATTAGGCTGATAATGTTTTATTACTACAAACTATATTTAGAGCTCACTCTCATTACCTCCCATGTTAAAAGTAAAAACAAACGAGAATGAACTGAAATAATACACATTACATGCTACAGGAAAAAAATCAAGGAGGGGGTGCTGAGAGTAGCAAATGACCTATGTCACAATTTTATTGAAATTTAGCTGTTTATGATTTTTAAAATTCCAGTTATGAAAGTCATTTTTACTAGGCAAACCATATGGAGAGAAACTTTCAAGATAAACCAAGTAGATATTAGGAGAAATACAGTGGAGCACCAAGGAAGGTGTTGTCAACAAATGTCTCAAAATATACAGAGCAAAATGAGACAGACAACTGCTATGAACAGACAGCCTGACAAGTTTCTGTTGGAAAAATTAATTCTTTGTCTATTCCTGCCCTCCTGTTATAAAAATAAGGCCCTATGGCTTAAAGAAACCAATTGATTTGTCCAAAGCTTAGGGTAGATTTCACACATGGTTCAGGGAGCCTCTCTTTTTATAAGGAGAATGACAGATGTTTAATCTTGTCCAATCTGAAATTTAGCAATAAACCTGTATAAATAAGAAGAATTTAAGATTCTCATGTACATGTTTTCACATATTTGAGAATTAACTATAAGAGAATCATCACATTATATAATATACCTCTACATACATAGACTATATAATATAAAACACTATACACACACACACACACACACTATACTGTGATATACAGTGATCTATATAATACACATTACACATATATATATGTGTGTGTGTGTGTGTCCTTTTTAGGATTATCGCATTACTTTTTGAAAATATTATAAAAAGAATTTATAAGAAAAGATAAGGTTGTGTCCAGATAATAGAATAAGACCACCTAATATTTACTTTTAACATTCAAGATTTTTTCAAACATGGTACCTAAGCAGAACCTGATAATTCAGGGAGCCCACTCTGCTATGGGTTAGTTTAATACAAGGTTACTCAACCTTGGCACTAGTGACATTTGAACAGGATAATTCTTTGTAGTGAGAGGCTGTTCAATGTATTGTGGGGTGTTTAAACTGCATTCCTGGCCTCTGCCCACTAGATGCCAGTAGCATCAAAAATGTCTCTTGACACTGCCAAAAGCACCCTGGGGGGCAAAACTCCTCCCTGGTTAAGAAATACTCGTTTTAACATCACAACTACAACAAAACAAAATACTACTGTCAGGTATATGATTCCGTTGTGTAGTTAACTGTGATTAAACTAGAATTACATTTACATTTTAGTTCAAAATGTATCAGGCCAGAACTAAGTTAAATCAGTTATACCAGTTTTTGACTAGAGCAGAGCTGTCCAATACAGTAGTAATTACTAGCCACATGTTGCTAATAAACACTTGAAACGTTGCTACATTGGATTTAGAAGACAATATGAAAAAAAAAAAAAAGGAACGTAAAGTATCTCATTTTTCTGTTAACGGAAGTATTTTCAGTATATTTACTCAGTGAGATATGTTATTAAAATTAATTTCACCTGCTTGTTTTTACCTTTTTTAATGTAGCCACTAGAAAATTCTAAATTACATACATGGCTTACATTGTTTTTCTATTAAATAGTACTGATCTAGAAATTTGAAATGACTTAGTATTATTTTTAATGGAATGAATTCTTAAGTCTATCAAATAAGCCATAAAGACTTCAGAAAGCTTTCCACAGTCCTACAAAATTAGCTCACTTTGAGCATCATAACTCTTTATTATCACGCCTAAATGACTTTTCTGCTTTAAACACATTACTTCTGTTCCAGTGCTTTATTCTCAATGTTTCAATTGGTTCCCTTCTGATTGCTGATTTAGTTTCATGCTGTTCTTTATCAATCTCCTGAACGCCAGTTTCTTTCACACACGCAGGACCTTCCCTAGTGAGATGCTGAGATGCTGCAGCATCCATCATACGCAGAAAATTGTAAGCAGGAAGAGGAGGTTTCCATTCCTGAGCAGGTAAAATTGCTAAAAAAAAAAAAAAAAAAAAAAAAAAAAAAAAAAAAAAAAAAAAAAAAAAAAAAAAAAAAAAAAAAAAAAAAAAAAAAAAAAAAAAAAAAAAAAAAAAAAAAAAAAAAAAAAAAAAAAAAAAAAAAAAAAAAAAAAAGAAAGAAAAAAAAGATACAATTGAGGTTGTTAAAGATGAACACATTAAAAATTCAACCCATATACGAAGGCTGTCTGGAAAATATCCAGCCGTAAATGCCTCTATTTTTCAAAACATATGACTGGTACTTTCTGGACAGCCCCCATATACACTAGAAAATGTTTTATTTTGAAAAATATGAGGGCTGTCCATAAAGTATCCAGCCATGCATTTTGAAAACTAGAGGCACTTACGGCTGGATTTTCTTCCAGACAGCCCTGGTATACCTTACAAATGAAGACTTTATCAGTTTTACTTACCTAAAGTAAAATGAGATTTTTTTACTTACAATGTCTAAGAAACTTGATATATTCTCATTAGTAGCCATTTTCACTTTTATATATTTGCAAATTATTATAAGTGTATTCTAAGTAAAAGTTAGTATTAACAGGAAGAAAACAAGAGGCCCATAATCCCCCAGCCAGTTAACCCTTGTTGAGGTTTTAGAAAACAGCAGCATGTTTATGAGATTACCACACCGGGAGAAGTTAACAAGAAAACGTCTCCTGCCTCCTCGCTCCTCCCGTTGTTCTCCCAAAGAAGTCAAACTGTTTCTTATGAATCTCCCCCAAAAAAGATTTTGGCACATACATATTTATTTCTTATTTTATTACTTAAACAAATATTTCCTTACATTTAAAGCATTTTCTGATTTTGAAGCTTTTGATAAACATCCTTTCCACACACTTTATAAAAATAAGCTCATTTTATAAAATTCACTATAGACAAGAATAATTAAAAATTCATATGGAATCAACTGCACTATAAACAGTCATTGAATAATTTCTTAGATGGGCTTCATGGTAGTAAATCTCAATGTTACTTTGAAACAACGATCATTAGAAGAGTAAAACTGATTTAAGCTTGAAATCATGATTATATATAATATATGAGACAAATTAATTAGCTTTTTTCCATGTAGTAGACAGATTTTATAAAAGAACTGTAAAATATATTTGCTCATTTAAAATACTAGTTTGAGAAATAAACTATATAAAAAAATTTGCCAAGTAAATGTTTTAAAAATAAATTCCAGTGAAAGAACATTACATGAAAAAAAGTTCACAAAATATAAACTAAAGCATCTCTCATAAATCAAATAAATACCTTTAAAAGCTTAGAAAATTCATATAAATTCCCATTTCCTAGAGTAGATTAAGGCTCAGAAATCTGCATAAACACATATCTATACTCAGTGTTATATAATTTCTTCACTCAGATTCAATTATACAAAATCCTAGTACCTAGAACATTGGCAGGGTATTAATTTCAGGCTACCACTGTAAATGATGTTTTAAATGACTGCTGGCCATGTTAGCAGATTCAAAAGTGACAAGCAGATAAAATATTTTCTTGATATAATGAATAAGTAGGAGGTAACAATAACTGTAGTTTGCAATATGCAAATTGTATCTTTATTAATTTAAAGTATTTTAAAGAAAAGTTCAATTTAAGCCATAGCACATATTGAGCAATATTTTTTTTTTTTTTTTTTTTTTTTTTTTTTTGCTTTTTGGTATGTGGGTAGCTCCCTGGCTGGGAATCGAACCCAGGCTGCAGCACTGACAGCGCCAGCGCTGAAGCCTTAAGCCGCTACACCATCAGGGAACTCCCTGAGCAATATTTTTAAAAGCAGACACTGTAGCCTAGTGGTCTGAGATGATGACAAAATGCCTAAAAGGATTCATCACAATTCTGCTAATTATTTGCTGTAGGCACATGACAAAGGTCTACTGTCTTCAATTGTGAATAAAACTGTACTCTCATCATATATGGGTAATAAATACATTATTATCAAATTATTAATGATAATACCTAACATTTATGAAGCCTTTACTATATACCAGGCATCATCAATTTAATCCTTACAACCCCATGAAATAAATAGAATTACTATCCCAATTTTATAGATGAGAAAACCAAAGCCTGAAAGGTCAGGGTATTTGACCAAAGTTAAGTGTAAATCTCAAGTAAAAATAGCCAGAGCTTCCAGTTTCACAGAAATTAAAATGTGCAGTAAGCAGGGCGTCATGTTACAGATTCAGGCTATTTCAAGAGTAGCTGCAAGACCCCCATCTTAATTAAATCCATCTCCCAAAGAGTGGTGACATGAGGTCCTCCCAGCACAAAAAAAACAGCACCCAAGAGGTGCTGTTTGGTTTGCTTCTTCCCTACTGCAGAGGCTGCAGGAACAACTTAAGAACAGGACAAGCAATACAAAGAAACAAGGAAAGCCCATCAAAGACTGAGTTGGCAAAGGCATTCATGAACAAAATTGCAATGGAAGATACAGCAGTCTCTAAGGAAATTCAGAGGAATGATTCTGATTCTTTCCTCCTGACAATGGTTTGAGTTGAGAAATCAAAGCCCCAAGGACGCTCCTTGTAGAAAAGGATGTTTACATGAATCACGATAACACTTTAGATTTCACACTTTACAAAGTACCTCTGCATACATAATTTTATTTGATTTTTAAAATAAACAGATGTAGAGTATTTATTAATCTCATTTTATAGTTTTAGAAGGGGAAACAAAGAAAGACTTGCCAAGAGCCACACAGTTAGTAACTAAGGAGGGTTAGGTCATAAGGTCGGGTTTGTGTCTTTGAACATGAATACCTTTTCAATAAATGTTAGCTATTATTATTAAATTTAATATAATGGTACTTACTTTTTGTGGGTAGTAATACCTACCGCATAGGAAACTGTGCCATGGACAATGCTACCAGCATATTAACACTTCAGATACTTAAAACCATTATAATTCAACTCATTCTAGCATTCATTAGCTATAAATCAAGTTTAAAAATCTGTGAAACAATATACAGACTGTGTGTATTAAACAAAACAAAAAACTTACTGATATGACTTTCCAGCCCTGCTTCTAATTTTGTAAGCCACAGTAAAAGACTGTGTTCAGTTATAGCCTGGTCTGAAGGAAATGCAAATACTTGGCCACCTGAATGCAGATTCACCACAACAAGAAGAGGAAGGGGAGGTAGAGCATCAAAATATGTCTGCAAGATTCCTCTCCCCACAGGAGTATTCTTTCTATGAAAGGGAATATTGAATGTGTTAATTAATATTTCTTTGTATAACAAAATAATGAAAACAGTTTACAGAACATTAACCTTTAAATATAGTATCATGCCTGTAAGTGTATTTTATGAAGACATCCTAAAATTCATGAGGTCTATAACTGTGTTACTAGTACTCAGTCTTAAAAAATTTGTTTTAACACAAGGCACTGTGTTTCTCCCAGGGGAATAAAAGGCAGCCCATGAGTTCTAATGAAAAATAGGCTTGACGATTTTAGTTTAATATGACAAAAGTTAAATTTCTGAAGTTTAGCCAAGTATCTGATCACATGTCAGTTCAAAAATTAAATGGTTAGTATCTATAAAATAAAAACTTTTGCAAATAAAGTTGTCCTTCCTCAGGAAAAAAACTAAAGGAATTAATTTGAAGTTGAGTATTTTAGAAACTATGCTCATACAAGGAAACCATAAGTTTAAGATACCTAGTTTTCTTAGTACAGCACATTCCACATGACAGGAACACTATTTTACTCTGAGATACCTACAAAGACACAATAATTACCTGAAAAAATTCTCTATCAGGCAAATTATACTGTTACTGAACTCGTCACAGTGAAAATACACACTGCCCCATTCTTGTAATTTTTCAAATGAGTTAAAAATAAAATGTCTTTCATCTTATGAATTTAAAGAATGAATAGTGTGTATATGAGGGCTGTCTAGAAGGTATCCAGCCATGTAATATGAAAAATAGAGGTATTTATGGCTGTATTTTTTCTGGACAGCCCTTGTATATGTTAACTATGTGACCTAACACAAGCCATACATTTAAAAAATATACCAGGAAACACTGTTGGTGAATACACTGAAAACTTTCCGTAACATTATAGGCTACATTTCAAAAATACAGTTGTACCAAAAAAAAAAAAAAAAAAAAAAAAAAAAAAAAAAAAAAAAAAAAAAAAAAAAAAAAAAAAAAAAAGACCTGAATAAAAATGTCAAAATATCATACTGTTTATTTTTCTGTATTTGCCAAATTTTCTCAATGGACCGCAATTAGGAATCTTTTTTAAAATCAGAAAAAGTATTACTTTTAAATATTTATTGCATGACACCAAAAGCAAAGGCAAAAAAAGTAAAAACAAACAAGTAGAACTACAACAAAATGAAATGTCAACCTTCAGAACTGGGTAAAATATTTGCAAATCATATCTGATAAAGGGTCAAAATCCAAAATAACTAAAGAATTCATTTAACTCAACAAAACCTAAACAACCCAATTTAATAATGGGCAAAAGAACTCAATAAACATTTTTGCAAAGACATAAAAATGGCTAAAAGGTACATGGATACTCAACATCACTTATAATCAGGGTGAGCTATCACCTCACACCTATTAGAATGGCTATCATAAAAAAGACAAGGTGAGGAGTTCCCTGATGGTGTAGTGGCTTAAGGCTTCAGTGCGGGCGCTGTCGGTGCTGCAGCCTGGGTTCGATTCCCGGTCAGGGAGCTACCCACATACCAAAAAAAAAAAAAAAAAAGACAAGGTAAGCGTTGATGAGGATATAGAGAAAAGAGAATCTTGTGCACTGTTGGTAGGAATGTAAATTGGTTCAATGACTATGAATCGCAGTATAAAGTTTCCTCAAAAATTAAAACTAGAGCTACCATGTGATCCAACAATCCCACTTCTAAGTATGTATCCAAGAAAAATGAAAACAGGATATCAAAGAAAAATATGCACTCCCATATTCATTGCAGCATTATGAAAGAATATATTATTCAGCCTGAAGAAAATTTGTCATTTGCTACAATATGCATGAATAAATAAGAAGGGAAAAACAAATACTGCACAGTAGCACATATATGTGGAATCTAAAAATCAAAAGTCAAACTCATAGGAAAAGCAGTAAAGTGGTTGCCAAGGACTGGGGGTTATGGAAAATAGGAAGAGGTTATTAAAAAGGTACAAACTTTCAGTTATAAGATCTAATGTATAATAACATGACGAAATAGTTGATAACATCATATTGTATCACTGAAATCTACTAAGAGAGTAGAACTTAAGTCTTCTCATTCTCCCAAATTTGTGTGTGTGTGTGTATAGTGAGTAGTGTGTATGGTGTGTAAATAGGTGGTGAGGTGATGGATGTATTAACAAGGCGGAGCAATCCTTTCACAATGTATACTTTAAATATCTTACAATTTTTTTTTTTTTTTGGTATGTGGGTAGCTCCCTGACTGGGAATCGAACCCAGGCCGCAGCGCTGACAGCGCCAACGCCGAAGCCTTAAGCCACTACACTATCAGGGAACTCCCTAAATATCTTACAATTTTACTTGTCAAGTACACCCCAATAAAGCTGAAAAAAATACCACACAGAAAAAAAAATTATTGAAGAACAGAATTCAACCTAAAACAAGGTCATTTGAGACCATCTGAGGGAGTTTAGTTAATAAAATATCACAATGATATATAATTGGTCCCAAAGTATTAACTCCAAAGGTAGAGTCAGAGTTTCATTTCCTCATCAAAATATAATAATTATACTTTCTTTATCTTTTACATATTAAAAGATCAAAATATACTTACAGATTTAACCAACAAGGGGTAAGTGAATCCAAGTGTTTCTCTTTTACCAGTGTCAATATTGCTTTTTTATATTGAGGGTTTATGCTGCCATCACTGAATAAAATAAGTAATGGTTTCTGAAGCCTTAAATAAGTGGGAAGATTTTCTACAGTGATTTCGGGCTGTGGAAAAAAACAACAAACAACAACGTGGCAAATTATGATGCACAGAATAGAAAATTATGTTCAAATCACTATGCAATTTTAGTTTGCAAATGTAATTCAAACATTTTCATTTAAGTGGAGATCTGCTATACTAATAACTATAAATCTCAAGAGTTTTTATTTAAACCTACTTTATCTTAATAATGATTTTCAAAATAAAACTACTAACAGAATTTGAAAATAAATTAAGAGTTCCCTGTCCTACAAGGATGTAACACTTCCATTGATTTCTTACGTTAAAATCTGGACCAGATTAGCCATCATATATACATGACAGACAAAACTCGTTACATATTTCCTCTAACATAAAATTTTTGAAAAAAATATAAGCTGAGCTTTAGAGATATAATCTTTCAACATCTATGATTACTTAAAAATAAAATCTTTGTTTCAATATTATGGATTTTTAGGATTATTAAAATAATCAAAATATGCTAAAACAAAGTCTCTTTTGGGGTTAAAATTTAAAAATTAAGAATCTAACCCTTTTGTTCCTTATTAATTAAAAGCAAATAACCACTTTTTATATATTTGTAAAAGGCAATGTATTATTAACAAGAATTGGAAAGAACATCAGTGTTAATATATTTAGGATTTAAAACAGCTATGTCTTAGACTATTAAAGGTTTCTACCATTTAATTTTAGTTCCATATCTATTATTTCATCTTCTGGATATACCTATGATCTAGATTAAATCATCCTCTATCATATAAATAATCCCCAGCTGACAGATAAAGAAACCAATGAAGAGAAGCTGACTTTTTAGAGTCACAAAAGTAATAGGAGGAAGAGGTGAAACTAGCACCTAGCCATCCTGTTCATTTGATTCACATTTCATTGGATCACACTAGAAATCCCAATGAACAATTGCGTAGTGCCAACCTCTGAATACAGTACTGGTTCATCATTCTCAAATATCAAAATCTGCCATATACTTTTCCCTATTTAGTTTTCAAAGCCACTTTCCCTTGACAATTCTCATTTTTCTTTACATTCTTTCTCTTTCACACTCAAAATCTTTTCTCGCACTTTCCTCTTTCATGACTTAACTCTTAGATCCCTTCTCCAAATTCCCCTATGTTGTCTTCTTGGATTAACTACATGTTTAATCTTTTATATGAGTTATATGCCCTTCCTAAAACTGACCAATCTTATCAAGCCAATAGATCTCTCTCTGAACAGATTCAAAACATCAAGTAAGATGAAACCACCATTGCTCAATTCAAACATGTACAGAAAACTACAAAGTTCAAAATGTTATTCTGGTTACTGAATCAAAAAGAATCAAGACACTTTCCCTGCCCTCAATGAGTCCATACTTTAGAGGAGGAGAGAGGTATATAAATTGCTGTGATCCAATGAAATACTTAATGTATGACAATAAGGAAACCTAATGGCTCAAAAGTTAAGCTGAAAAACAAGGTTGGGGAGTTCATGAATAATTTTAAGAAGTGGTATTTGATCTGGGCCTTGGATAAGGAGTAAGATCTTGACAGACTAAAGTATGTGCTAGTGCAGGGATTCCAGATATAGGAGGCATCATGATTATAGGCAGAGAGGTAGTAAGGCATATATTAATATATCTGGGCAACAATGAAAGTGAAATATGCCAGACTTAGGCATGCAAGAGGTAAATATAACTGCCAGACCAGATGGGAAAATGACTTCACACGTTTTCTAGTTCCCAGGAATACTGAGATTTTATATCAAATGAGTGACATGGTGAGGCCTGTTTTAGAAGGATGACTGACTGGAATATGAATTTGTGGAATGACAGACGAGTGACAGGCTCTGCTCTTTCCTATGTCTATCAGGAAAGAAAAAGAGTTCTGTGAGTTTAGGGAAAAAGTTAAGATTAGTAATTCAGATTTAGGAATCATCAGCTGGTATAATGGTGGTAGAATTTATGGATATGGATAAAATTTTCCAAAGAAAGAACATAACAAAAGAAAAAAGGGTAGTGATGTAACTCTAGAGTGGCCAGAGGGTTGAAGAGTATCTGGAAAGGACTAAATTGCAAAAGCCAGAGGAAGAGAGAATTTTAAGAAGGAACAACAAAAGTTAACAGTTTTGATTGCTACTGAGAGGCTAAGTAGATATAAGAAAGGTTATCAAATGTAGTCATTGGAAGATGACCTTCAGCTCCTTGAGTATATAAGAGGCTATAATTGTGTAGGATCTGGTAGTCCTATTCATAATAAAGGCATAAAAAAGGAACTCAATGTATCTGAGAAAAATACTAAACATATTTCCTAACAAATACCTCAAAGTGTCACACCCTTGGACATATCATTGCTTATGTAGTTAATTATTGGTATTTCAGATTTGGGCATAATTTACCTGGACTAATTTGTTATTAGGTTCATTAAAATAAAAATTTGATGTCATATTTAAAAATGTTTCCCGGAGTTCCCTGGTGGTGTAGTGGCTTAAGGCTTCAGCAGTGGCACTGTCAGCGCTGCGGCCTGGGTTCGATTCCCGGCTGGGGAACTACCCACGTACCAAAAAGCAAAAAAAAAAAAAAAATAAAAAAGTTTCCCATCTGGTCATCCACTCCTCCTCTTTCCTGTCCAGATGAAGGAACTAAAGTCTTTCTAGTACCTACATGCAGGCCAAGAGATGAGCTTGCTGCTAGCTAGCTGGCTCTTGCACAGTCACTACACATTCTACACTTAAACTTCCAACACAGAGCAGCTTTAAGAAATTTAATAACCACTTGAGGCTTTTAGAATTTACAGAAAGGTCATAAACTAAGAGCAAACTGATTTTTATTATAGCCGTTCAGTATTTAGTTGAATACCGTAAACCAAAACATTGTTAACTGGAATACTGCCACAATGCTCATCATGTTTGCCTATGCTATAAATAGATTTTGATAGTTAAGTGTGCCCAAAGTTTCTCAGCCTTAATGAATATAATCTTTTTTTTTTAATTCATTTTTATTGTAAGACTTATTGGGGTGACATCTGTTAGCAAGGATTACATAGGTTTCAGCCATACAATTCTACAGTGCATTGTCAATTTGATGTGAATATAATCTTAAAGAAAAAAATTAGGTACCAATTTTTAGGCAAAAAAGAATAAAATAATACAAATCTTCTGCCCAGCACAATAGGAATAAGTATCAGAAGCCTTAAAAATAAGCCTACCCTTTCGAATAGCAATTCAAATTCTATTAATGTACCACAAGTATATAATCATGGAAACACCAAAAATTATAAGGATGGTATCTGAGTAAAACAAAACAAACTTAAAGACAACTTAAATATTCATCAACAGAAAAATGATTAGTGTTTTTTTAGTACAACAGAGTATTACGCAGATATTAAAAATCCAATATGCCTATCTTTATTTCCTTTTTTTTTTTTTTTTTTTTGGTATCTGGGTAGTTCCCTGGTCAGGACTCGAACCCAGGCCGCAGCACTGACAGCGCCAGCATCAAAGCCTTAAACCACTACACCATCAGGGAACTCCCCATATCTTTATTTCTTGATGAACATATCCCTTAATATAAAAAGACAAATACATATATATATATACACACAGTACATTTTTAAAGTTTGGGGAAATATATCCCCAAATTTAAACTTGGTTAAACAAGTTATGGTTGATTCTAATTTTCTTCTTTATAGTTTTCTGTATTATTGGGGAAAACTTTGCTAAAATGTTATAATTCCAAAAATATTACACTATAAATGTTAAAAAATATTCATTTAACATGTTATTAAAGATAAAACTGATACTTTAGTAAATTAGAAAACTATATCCTGAAAATATTAATAATTTCATCAATTAAAACTTGCAACTTTAATTGGTGGGGTAGTGAGGGGACAGAATCAAGGTGACAAAAGATAATAACTAAGACTACAGTCATTTATTTGAGCCTATAATATAGTGTTATTTAGATTATCATTAACAAGAAACATAAAAACAAGAGGACATTCATTTAGTATTTATAGGTGATAACAGCCCTCCTTATGTCACCTTATAAATGTAGAAAAGCATAAATTTATAATAATCTAGCTGTGTTTAATGTACATGCAAAGCAACTGATCAAGAAATACAAATTATATCTTGTGTGTCCCCTGAATCCACTATTATACAAAGTAAGCATGGAAAAAGGCCTTCATAAGTCAGTATTTTGTTCTAAAACTGTATAAATAACAATAGTAGCTACTGTGTGTTGAATGTTATTAGGGCCAAACACTGAACACAAGCACTATACACATACCTCCTTTAGTCCTGCAGCAGGCGCTACTATTAGAAGCAAGCAAAGCTTTGAAGCCAAGTTGTCTAACTCTCCGAAATCCATGTGCTTTATACCAAGTTTCAGCCTAGATTAAGTATTTCAACTGGCCATCAACCACACTAATCTCAGCAATAAAAATAATCCCAAGACATGCAAACTTCTGGCAGTGAATTAGAGAAACTGTATGCACAATGAGTGAGCAACCCAATGAAGCCTTAGCTCTCAAACATCATGCCCTACGCCAACAAAAGCTGGAAAATCACATATTAAAATAAATTACCTTTAACTGATCTAGATAACTTTATTTCAAATAATATCCTTGTTATAAAATATACTCACAAATATTTCCAGTAATGAATTTGTTATGATTTGAACTATGTCTTGCGCATGGGTGTTAGCTAATGAAATGCTCTCTACTTTGTCTTCTTTGTGTCTGGCTATCAGCAGGGCTGGAAGAGTTGCTGTATATTTATTTGACCTATAGAGAAATACAGTATTAAAATTTTCAACCAAAATATAACAAGTCATCAAAAACCTGAACCATGAGGCCAAGAGGTCACAGTGGGAGGTAGCAAATGGGAAGCCATATGACCAAGAAAAAAATGAACTTAATTTACATACAAACTTCTCTTCTGGAGTATATACAACCTAGATTAAAAGAAAGTAACATAATAATCTAGCCAGAATTTTTCCCCCTAGACAGCTTACTCATCAAGAAAATGTCTAAAGAAGATTAGAAACACTATGAATGGTTCTCAATCTTTCTGGACTCCTCACCATACTGCTGCTGAGCAAGGAGATCAGCATTTATTAGAAACCTACTACTTGCAGAGACTACACCAGGTGCTTTTAGTTAAATTTTCATTTAACCCTCACAATAGCCCTGTAAAGCAGCCACTATCACCCCTATTTTACGGATGAAGATGCCAGGACTCAGAGAATGATAATGGCAGAGAGAGAACTCCAGACAAAGTGTGTGCTCTTTCCACTAAAACAGAGTCCAAACTTGTTCCCTCCTACCATTACTTTTGGAAGCCAAGCCTAAGAGAAAATCACTAAATAGAAAAAAAAAAATGCTTTGTGTGAAATGATCAGTGAGGTAGTCATATTTATATCATGTAAAAACTTAATTCATGCTAAAGTAAAGTGTGTATATTATAATGTTATAAGCATTGGTAGAGAGGCCAGTCTTCAGATTATCTCCAGGATCCTCTCAGTTGACCAGTTGGTTATAAGCAAAACACACCTTGGAAACTACTGGTCTAGCTGTCTGGGCCACAGTTAAGTGCACAAAGACAGTGGAGAATAAGAGAGTGGGTGACTGTCTATGTGTCAGGTAAATGGGCTTCATATTTACTAAAGATCCGGAGTTCGGTAGTTACTTTTTAAGAATTTATTGATTTCAGGGATAGTACAGGAACTTGATCATCAAAAGCATACGAAGTCCAACAATTTATTTTGTGAACTCATCCTAGAAAAAGTGCTGCATACCTCTCTGCTGATTATCACTACGGTCGCCTTCCAAGGACTCCCCTTAGGAAGCTACTCGTTGATGCCAGAGCCTAATCTACCCCTCAAAGCAGTATTGGAATTCTTTTTCTGGAATGGCTGTCAGAGCTGTCACCGTCCCCAAAATCTGACAATTAAGTTTGTGAACTTGCCACCGTGCGCTTATGTTGGCAGCACTGTACAAACAACTTGGTAAGTTGTTATAACCTTGGCAGTGCTACCAATGTAAGTGCACGGTGGCAAGTTCACAAACTTAATTGTCAGATTTTGGGGACGGCGACAGCTCTGACAGCCATTCCAGAAAAAGAATTCCAGCTTTGCGCAGTGGCAGTGTCGTAGCCAATGAGGTTTATCCGAGGCGCGATTATTGCTAATTGAAAACTTTTCCCAATACCCCGCTGTGATGACTTGAAATATAGTCGGCACTGGCAATAAAAAAAACAAAAAACAAAACAAAACAAAAAAAAACAACAGAAAAAGAATTCCAATACTGCTTTGAGGGGTAGATTAGGCTCTGGCATCAACGCGTAGCTTCCCAAAGGGAGTCCTTCGAAGGCGACCATAGTAATAATCAGCAGTGAAGTATGCAGCACTTTTTCTAGGATGAGTTCACAAAATAAATTGTCAGACCCTGTGTGTCACCAGTGTTCAGGCTGAAACATTTAAGCTGAGAAATCACAATTAAGAATATTATAGTCAGAAGGTAAGAAAGACAAACTAATGGACTTAACTCCACTTGCACCTAAAAATGAGCCATTAATGCAGAATGTGATGTGTATTAATCATAATTGCCAAATTTTCATTCAGTCCTTCATTTTGTAGTAACTAAAATATTTGGTGGCTCACAGAAACTCCAAATTCTATAAATAAAGCAACTTAATGGCTTAAAAAGCACTGATTAAGTGTATGCTAGCATTAACCTAAAATTAGGTGGAACTATCAGGTACAGGTGCATCAATTAAAACTCTGGAAGAAATCTGGAAATATGAAAAAAAACTTTGATTTTTACATACACCTTAGTGGCAAATCAAAACCTAGACACTAAAAAGTAAAACTCCCTCTCATCCCCAAAACACATCAACTCCAAAGAAACAAAACTGCAAGTAACAAAGCACAAACAGGAAAATTTCTATAGTAAGATGGAATATGAATCCAAGACTGTCCTATGGAGGCTCTAGGCTAAAGTAAAAGAATATCTAAAAATTCTAAATAGCCAGCCAGGTGATACTTCCCAGATCTTCCTAGAAGAAAATTTAAAATTACATTCCTATCCTATGGTCTTCATCAACTGTGTAAGGACAATCAATATTATTTTGCACACTTCTTTCTCCCTAAATTAGAAGACCAATAAACTTACAGTATCAAAACATCTTCTTCAGAATAAACTGCAGTGATGACACATCCTTTTAGGTACCTTCCTGCTTCAGTGAAATCTTCTTTTGCTATGAATACATAGAGAAGACAAAAACAATGGAACTTTTAAAATTATGTGTGCTACTAATGAACAGATTAATGATAGCATTTGTTATTAATTAATTATAAAGAATAATATTTAAGTGCAGACCTTATATAATTATTGGTGCTACAATAAATCTATGTTCTTTTTGTGACATTTGATTACTAGAGAAGTGTAAATTGATATAACGCAACTGTGGTTCCCTAAACAAACGCATTCTAAATGTAATCTATAAGATTTATAGCATTCCAATCACACAGTTACTGAATAAATATTTGTTGCTTTTTAATTTACTCCTAAGACAGGGTAAATGATTACAACTGTCCTATGTATAGCCTGGAAAGAGAAGCAGGTATGTGAAATGATATATATACTGTAATCACAAAATCTAAAAGTGTCTATATCCACAGACAAAATAGAAGATTGGAAATTCTAGTTCTCTATCAGTGTCTGTGTTAGGGTTCTGCAATTAAGAGAGATTTGTATCTTTTTATTATTTCCTGTATTTTCTGAAATGTGTTTTTGTCACTTTTGAACTTTGATTAACTTGTGTATCAGTCTTTTTTTTCCTTTCTCAGGATATAAATATGTGAAATTAAAACTATTATTTCTATAAGCTTCTGAATACATTTTCATAAATAACAGCATATTCTAGATCATGTTAATGATTATCTTATAACCAAGAAGTAAGTCTAAATTGAATAGTTGTAGATTAATGAGAAAAGAGGAAGAGTGGACTTGTATAAATGATGTAATGTATTCTTGCCAAGTGAAGGCCAAATGATAGCTCAGTTTGCTACATGGAAAGCTTCACAATAGCTCAAATACAAAAACAAAAATGCAAGATTTGAGTCATAAAACACCTAGCAAGCTGAGCATGCTGAACCCAAAAGATCTGTACCTTAGCATACAGCACTATATTTAGGATGTAAGCATCAAGACTGTTAACATCAGGTAACCACAAGATTATTTTCCTTAAAAAGGATGCATATCTCAAAAGATTGAGAAACACTGTCTGCAGGAAAGCAAACTACTAGAGTGGCACAGTCAGCCAGTAGGCAGCATTGAGAGCTCATTTATAATCATGAATTTAATGAGAAACTAGTAACCCATGAAAATATTTTCTTTAGCCTGTGCTACACCAAAGTAGAAAAAGATTCATAAGAAAACTAAGCAACTAGAAAGAACTGTGTGCCTGTACTTTCATTCCTAAGAGAAAAAAGGGCTAAATTCTGGTCAATAATGGATGGTCATTATCTAAAGTAATGATATAATGGAATCTGTTTCAGTTTTGTTTCCTCTTTGAAAAGTAACATGGAAAATTACACTAGTATTTCCCTACAATTTCTGTACACGGAAGCCTCTTTACTCATGAATATGTTTCTTGAAAGGTTCTTCATGAATCCTGTTACTTGTGGGATAGAAGCATTTAAGATTGTGCCCTCAGAAAAGCTGAAGCCTATTCCCCTAAAATCAGGAACAAGACAGGGATGCCCCTGTCACCACTGCTATTTAATATAGTATTGGAAGTTCTAGTCACAGCAATCAGGCAAGAGAAAGGAATAAAAGGTATCCAAATTGGGAAAGAAGAGGTCAAATTGTCACTATTTGCAGATGACATGATCCTTTATATAAAAAATTCCCAAGATTCCACCAGGAAACTATTAGAAACAATAAACGAATATAGTAAAGTCACAGGATACAAGATCAATGTAAAAAAATTAACAGCATTCCTATATACAAACAACGAATCCACAGCAAAAGAAATGAGGGAATTAATTCCCTTTGCTATCACAACAAAAAGAATGAAATACCTGGGAATTAACTTAACAAAGAATGTGACAGACTTATACACAGAAAACTATAAGACATTTTTGAAAGAACTTCGAACAGACTTTAAGAGGTGGAAAAATATCCCCTGTTCATGGATAGGAAGACTTAACATTGTTAAAATGGCCATTCTGCTCAAAGCAATCTACAGATTTAATGCAATACCCATCAAAATCCCACAATCATACTTTCATGAAATAGATAAAAGAATTAGTAAGTTTATATGGAACCATAAAAGACCTCGAATTGCCAAAGCAATACTACATAAAAAGAATAAGGCTGGTGGCATTACATTCCCTGACCTCAATTTATATTACAAAGCATCAATAGTCAAAACAGCTTGGTACTGGGAGAAGACCAGAAATATAGACCAATGGAATAGAACTGAAAACCCAGAAATAAACCCACAAATTTATGGACAAATAATTTTCGATAAAGGAGCAAAAAACATACAATGGGGAAAAGACAGCCTCTTTAGTAAGGGTGCTGAGAAAACTGGAAAAACATATGCAAACGAATGAACCTGAGCTGTGAACTCTCTCCATATACAAAAATTAACTCAAAATGGATTAAAGGCCTTCTTATAAGACCTGAAACAATAAGCTGTATAGAAGAAAACATCGGTACTAAACTTATAGACCTAGGACTCAAGGAAGACTTCATGAACCTGACCTCAAAGGCAAGGGAAGTAAAAGCAAAAATAAATGAATGGGACTATATCAAACTAAAAAGCTTCTGCACAGCAAAAGAAACCATCAACAAAGCAAAGAGACAGCCAACTGAACGGGAGAAAATATTCGCAAATAACGCATCAGATAAGGGCCTAATAGCTAAAATATATAAAGAACTAATAAGACTTAACAACAAAACAACAAACAACCCAATTAAAGAGTGGGCAGAAGAACTAAACAGACACTTCTCCCACGAAGAAATACAAATGGCCAGCAGACATATGAAAAGATGCTCATCTTCATTAACTTATCAGGGATATTCAAATCAAAACCACAATGAGATACCACCTCACACCTGTGAGAATGGCTATTATCAACAAGACAAGGAATAACAAGACAAGGATGTGGAGAAAAAGGAACTCTTTTACACTGCTGGTGGGAGTGCAAACTGGTACAACCACTGTGGAAGGCAGTGTGGAAGTTCCTTGGGAATGGAGTTACCATTTGACCCAGCAATCCCCCTTCTGGGGATCTACCCAAAAAACTTGAAAACCTTTGTCCACAAAGACTTATGTACCCCAATGTTCATCGCAGCGCTGTTCACAGTGGCCAAAACATGGAAACAACCAAAGTGCCCTGTGACAGATGACTGGATAAAGAAGTTGTGGTACATATACACAATGGAATATTACTCAGCTACAAGAAAAGATGAAATATTGCCATTTGCAACAAAATGGATGGACCTGGAGATCATCATGCTTAGTGAAATAAGCCAGATGGAAAAAACAAAGAACTGTATGACTTCACTCATATGCAGAATATAAAACTGAAAGCAACAATGAAAAAAAAAACAAATGAACAAACAAACAAATAACCCATAGACATAATCAATAGTTTAATGTTATTTGGGGACGAGGGGGATAGGATGAGGAGAACGGGGAGGGGGTGGGAGAGGAGGGAGGGGAAGCTAGATATAGGGTAATGGAAAGAGAAGTCACAATAGGTGGGGAAATTATTATACAACAAGTTGAAAATGCACTGTGGAATTGTACGCCTGAAACCTATGTAATTCTTGCTAAGAGATGTCACCTCAAAAAAATCTATCAATAAAAATGAATTAAAAAAAATAAAACCAACAAAAAATAAGAGGAACTAACACCTGATTGAAATGGCTAGGAACAATCAATCCAGTGAAATAATAAAAAAGCATCATATCCAGATGGCATCATTTTGGCACAACATAACTACTCATATATAATTTAACAGTATACTTTTGACTTTTTGAGATATAATTACATGTAAATTTATCATTTGTGTAGAAATATAACCAAGTGCACTCTTCCTCATATTGATCTTTTATATAAGAAACAATAAGAAAAATTCATATTCAGCATTTATAATCAGGATATAGGTTATGAGCCAGCATCCTAACTTGATAAGATGGCAAAAATTTCATCTTTATGTTCCTGGTTGCTACTGCATTGCTTAGGGTTAAGTTTTATGATCAACTACAGTGTTTTCTAGATGTTCTACATAATTATCCCTTGCTCTTTATTGCTTAACTCTTATGCTTCTTTTAACGATTTTATGGTATTTGTGCTTTTTATTATCTGAAGACTAATTCTTTTTGGAAGGAGGCCCAGTGCAAGTAGTAAATGAGAATGTCAGGGCACCAGGCACCTCAGGTGCACAGAAGTCAACATTAGGAGCAAAAACATCAGAAAGGGAAAGACAAAGGAGTAAAACACAGACTCATTCACTTCACAATTTTTCATAAAGAAAATACAAATTAAAAAGCTATGCCCTCTAGGATTTTGCTTCAAAGATGGGAAGCTACAAAGCACACATTAACATTCTTATTATTTCTTTGTTGTAAGAGTTTTGGCTTTTATTTTAAAAGATTTTAAAAACAAAGAAGCGGGAAATAATTACTAGACAAAAATGTATAGAAATCTAAATTTGCTAAGTAGTTACTAGTATCCACTATATACAAATATAATGCTAGACACTGAAATCATCTTCCCATACAAATATCCTTAAAAGACTTTATTCAGAGTTTGAAATTCATCATAAATGAAAGAAAAAATAAGAAGGGGGGAGGTTTGCTAGATAACTGGTAAGAGTATGTGATGAAGAAAACACTAAAGCTAAGGATTTTATTACTAAATCAAGAGGCCACCCAAATGTAAAGGCAAGAAAATAACATTCTAAGCAATACTACTGGTTAGAAAAAATTCCCTATGGGTACCCTTTCTTTAAGACTTACTGAAAGACATTTCTACAAAACAAAAAGAAAATAAAAAGTAAGAGTCTAAGAATAGAGAAGTTGTGATATTACATAGTCTGATGCTATGTAAAACTATGAAAATAAAATTAATTACTATAAGCATTTTATCAAAAAAGCTGAATGCAAAAACATTAAGTTAGAATGCATCAAAAATAAGATCAATTATTATAATTGATGAATAGAGGGATGATAAAGGTACAGGTATATGCTAAAGCAAGTTTAGTTAAATGCTAATGGTAGAATCTAGATAGTGAGGTATAAGGATGCTCACTGTAGAAGTCTTTCAACTTAGCTGTATGTTTTAAAATTTTCATAATAAAATATTGGAATAAATGCAAACAATTTTTGAAAGAGAAATATAGAAAGCAAAAAAAAGAAAGAAACAAAAACAAACAAACAAAAAACAAGGCCCAGCAATAGTCATAATCTGAGTCTATATAAGCAGCAGTTCTCAACCTGTGGGTCGCAACCCCTTTGGGGGTCGAACGACCCTGTCACAGGGGTCGCCTAAGACCATTGGAAAACACATATCAGATATTTACATTATGATTCATAACATTAGCAAAATTACAGTTATGAAGTAGCAATGAAAATAATTTTATGGGGTCACCACAACATGAGGAACTGTATTAAAGGGTCATGGCATTAGGAAGGTTGAGAACCACTGCCATAGAGGCTCACATAGAGAAAAAGAAATTTAAAGTATCCTCATCTTCCATAAGACAGAGTCAAAATCATTGAAATGATCTTTAATTTTATGGATTCCAACATGTTTTCTTTTTTTAAAACAACATCTTCTCTATCCCTGAAGAAAATAAAACCCAAAGAAGCATACTCCATATAGAAAAAAATAAAGAAAAACTAAGGAAATATCAAGTATAAAATAAGCAACAGACATCCAAGTAAGTTTAGCCAGTATGTGTAAATTGCTACAGTTCACCTGGAAAAGTCATAGGCAAAAAAGGATTCAGAAAATATAAAAAATAAGAGACTTGACTTAATCATATGTATAGCATATATAACTAATAGATTAAGTATTAATGGCTAAAGTGAATAAAGTAGAAAACATTTAAACAGACATACATATACACACACATATACGTGGATTTAATATGATCATAGTGGAATCACAAAAAGGGATGATGGAATAAAAATAAAAAAGACAATTGTTAACTATTCTTAGACAAATATAAAGTTGGCCCCTAACTTAATACCATGCATGAAAACATCTAAATAGTTAAAGACTTCAAAAAAAAAATCAAAGGATGCAATCACAGAGTGAAAAGGTAACTTGCGAAATGAGAGAAAATATCTGCAAATCATAAATATGATGAAGGGGTTAATATCCAGAATATACAAAGAACTACCAACTTAACAACAACAACCTGATTAAAAACTGGGCATAATACTTGAATAGACATTTCTCCAGAAAGGATATACAAATGGCCAACAAGTACATAAAAAGATAGTCAACATCACTAATCATCACACAATTAGGAAAATGTGTATCAAAACCACAGTAACTCATCTCCTCATGCCCATCAGGATGGCTACTATCAAAAACTAAAAAATAACAAGTGTTGGTGAGAATGTGGAGAAATTAGAACCCTTGAATACTGTTGGTAAGAATGGCAAACGGTGTAGATGCTATGGAAAACAGTATGGTTGTTCCTCAAAAAATTACAAATAGAATTGCCATATGACCCAGTAATCCCACTTCTGGGTACATAATCATGCCTTGGCACTCTTTGAAACTCATCAAATTTGGTACTTGATACACAAGCTAGAATTTGTCACTGTCGATTGCCTCATGACTTGCTTCACTTTCTAGCCAAAACAAGGGGTTGCGTGTTAGTCATGTGGTAGCTCTTGCCCTGTGCATATCCCCTGTGGTCTTATCTTAGTTTCTGTGGTCATTTTGTGTACTTTTGGTTTGGGAATTCATTAAATTTATTTACATTACTCCTTATGGGAAAAATTTGTTAGGTACTTGTTTTTCTTACTCGTTGCACCTCCTGGAATCAATTAATGACAAGTACTAAGGTACCACTGTATTTCCAAAATAGTTGAAAGCATGGTCCTGAAAAACATTTGTATACCAATGTTCATAGCAGCATTATTCATAATAGCAAAGAGGTAGAAACAACCCAAGTGTCCATCAAGAGATGAATGGATAAATACAATAGAATAATACTCAGTCTTTAAAAGAAAGGAAATGCTGACATATGCTACAATATAGATGATGAACCTTGAGGACATTTTACTAAATAAGTCAGTCAGAAAAAGATAAATACTGTATGATTCTATTTACATGAAGTACTCTGAGTAGTCAAATTTATGGAGAAAGTTAGAATGGTGGTTGCCAGGGGCTAGAGAAAATGCAGAGTTGTACAGGTGTAGTTCCAGTTTTGCAAGATGAAAAGGTTCTGGAGATTAGTTGCACAACAATGTAAAATGTACTTAATGCTAGTTACCTATACACTTAAAAATGGTTACCATGGTAAACTTTGTCATGTGTATTTTATCACAATTAAAAAATATTCAAAGAGACAGTATAAATTAGAAAAAAAATATAAATAAAGAATAAAAAAATACAAATAAAGCAAGATGAAAATACAGGTGAATATTAACATACAATGATGAGAGAAACATTCTGTAGCTAAAGGTAATGGAAGAAATCTCAAAAATCAATAAATTTGGTAGAAGGAGGGCAAGATGGTAACCGGGTAGGAGGTCTCTAAAGCCTCTCTCAGAAAACACAATTGAATGGCTGTCCAGGAGACAAGAAAGAGAACCCTGAGTGACACAAGGACAGCTGAGAAATCTACGCATCGCAAGAAAACCCCAGAAGGTTGGAGAGAAGGGGGCGAGTGGGAGAGAGGGGAGCGAGCTGAGATGGATTGTGACAGGACCCCATTGCTGCTGACTAACTGGGAGCAAGCAGCACAGTGCACAGGAGGGGGAAGGCCAAGAGGTGACAAGGGTGAAAGCCAGCCAAAGTGGCAGAATGGTGGGAGACCGTGGGGCAGCTGGGCCTTAGAGCGGTGTGTTGGGGACAGAGGTTAGGGGCCAGCCTCTGAAACTCTTCAGTATCAGGAGGGCTGAGTGAGGACTCTGAACAGCCGCAAGCCAAGATGGAGCCCCACCTTTTACAGCACCTCAGCTCCTGGCGCCCTCGTGGCCCACAGCACATGTGTGCACGGCTCCTCCACAGGGCCGCAGTTCCTGGCCCATGGCGGAGACAAGCCGGCTGCCTTGGTGCAACCCATGATATCAGGTCCACGGCTTTTGATTTGTGGTTTGCACATGCACAACGCCCACACGTGGTACAAGCCTGCAGATTCCACCCCTAACAGCTGGTCACTGGAGCAGGCCTGGGAAGAAAGGCGGATTTGATAGCATTTACTCCTGCCAGCAAGAGCAGCCTCGGCCCAGATTCCCTCAGCTTCCCCAGCATAAGGCAGGAGGTGGAGCTGCCCCAGAGCACTTTTTGTTGGCCTCTCCCCTTTCCTACAGCCTCTCCAATGAACTGCAGGAAGTGGACGGACCCTGGAAAGACACACACCACCTCCAAAAGCAGCTGGAGACCAGAGATAAGACCTAAACACCTCCCCTCTCTTCCAAAACTTGGCCCTCAGTGCCACCTAGTGTCTGCCCTACAGCAAAACACCACAAAAATACTAATCAGGGCTCCTGGGCTCTACTGAACATAATGCCCTCATGCCAAAGAGGAAGAATCCAGCAGACAGTATGAATTCCTTAGGATCTAAAGCTGCTAAGAAAGAACATGAAAAATATCCAGAAGAGAGTTTCAGAGACCTAGAATTTTCTGAACTAAATGACAGAGAATTTAAAGTAGCCGTTCTAAAGGCTCTGAGAGAAATGAACACATACTGGCAGAACACCATAGCTGAGGTGAATGACATAAAAAAGGAAATCCGTGAACAAAAGGAATAATTTAACAAAGAAATTCAAAACATAAGGAAGATCAAGATGGAAATTTGAGAGAGAGTACAATAAAAGAAGTGAGAAATGAAATAACTGCAATAGGAAAGAAGGCCAACCAGATGGAGGAAAGAATTAGTGATATCGAAAATCAGAACATGGAAACATCTCAAAAAGAGGAAGAGAGTGAATATAGAATGAAAAGGATTGAAAGGACTCTGCAAGAACTATCTGATTCCAAGAGACAAAACAATATCAGGATAATAGGATTAGAAGAAGGCGCACAACACTCTACAGAGAACATACTCAAACAAATAGTAGATGAGAGCTTTTCAAACCTATGGAAAGATCTGGAACCCTAAATTCAAGAAGAAAACACTTCCTCTAGATACTTAGACCCTAGCAGATCTTCTCCAAGACACATGGTACTAAAGAATTCACCAGCAAGAGGCCGGCACTTTAAGAAATACTGAAGGAGGCTCTTCAACCTGAAACAAAACATTAGGACAAATGGAATAGAGTTGGAGCAACAAGAAACAAAAATAAAACAATAACAAAAAAGTAATGGCCACAGGAAATCCTCACATATCGATCATCACTCTAAATGTTAAAGGACTGAACTCACCAATAAAAAGACACACAGTAGCAGAATGGATTAAAAAACAAAACCCATTCATATGCTGTCTCCAAGAGACACACCTCAGCCATAAGGACAAACAGAGACTCAGAGCGAAAGGATGGGAAACAATACTTCAAGCAAATGGTAACCAGAGAAAAGCAGGAGTTGCCATACTGACATCTGATGAAATGAACTTCAGGTTAAAAAAAGACAACAAGGGACAAAGATGGACATTACATAATGATAAAAGGCACAATACACGAAGAAGATCTGACACTAATTAATACATATGCTCCCAACCAGGAAGCACCAAATTATACAAAGCAACTACTAACAGATCTGAAAGAAGAAACAGACAAAAGCACAATCACTGTGGGAGACTTAAACACCCCCTTAACAGCCATGGACAGATCATCCAAACAGAAAATAAATAAGGAAATATCAGATCTAAATGACACATTACAGCAATTGGACATAATTGACATTTACAGGAAACTTCATCCAGCAAAAAGAGACTATACCTTCTTTTCTACTGCACGTGGAACATTCTTAAGGCTAGACCACATGCTGGGACACAAAAGTAGCCTCAGCAAATTCAAGAAGATTGAAATCATACCAAGTGTATTCTCAGACCACAAAGCTTTGAAATTGGAGATCAACTGTAAAAGGAAAGCAGGAAAAAACACATATACATGGAGATTAAACAACATCTTATTTAAAAAATGACTGGATAAAAGAACAAATAAGAGATTTAAAAATATACAGATACTAATGACAATGAAAATACAACATATCAGAATTATTGGGACACAGTAATAAGAGGGAAATTTATATCATTACAGGCCTATCTTAGGAAACAAGAAAAAGTGCAAGCACCTTAGAACTAGAAAAAGAAAAACAGACAAAACCCAAAGTCAGCAGAAGGAAAGAAATAATAAAAATTAAAGCAGAGCTAAACCAATTAGAGAACAGAAGGACAATAGAAAAAAATCAGTATTACAAAGAGCTGGGAGTTCTCTGGTGGTGTAGTGGCTTAAGGCTCCGGTGCTATCAGCACTGCGGCCTGGGTTCGATTCCCATACAGAGAGCTACCCACATACAAAACAAAACAAAACAAAACAAAACAAAAATGGCAAAGAGCTGGTTCTTTGAAAAAGTCAACAAAATTGACAAACTCCTGGCTAGATGAATCAAATGATGAAAAAACACAAATATCCAAAATTAGAAATGAAAGGGGGGAAATTACCACTGACACCACAGAAGGACAAAGGATTATAAGACAATATTATAAAGGGCTTTATGCCACTGAATTTAACAACCTAGAAGAAATGGACAAGTTTCTAGAAACTTATAGCCTACCTAGACTGAACCAAGAAGAACTGGATAATCTAAATAGACCAATCAACAGCAAAGAGATTGAAATGACTATCCATAATCTCTCTAAAGGCAAAAGCCCTGGACCAGATGGTCTCACCAATGAGTTCTACCAAACATTCAAAGAAGTATTAACGCCTATCCTCCTCAGACTCTTCCAAAAAACTGAAGAGGAAGCAATACTTCCTAACTCATTCTATGAGGCCAACATCACCCTAATACCAAAGCCTGGTAAAGACAACACAAAAATAGAAAACTATAGAGCAATATCTCTGATGAACGCAGATGCAAAAATCCTAAACAAAATATTAGCAAATAGAATACAACAATGCATCAAACAGAGTATACATCATGATCAAGTGAGATTCATCCCAGGAGCACAAGGATGGTTCAACATACAAAAATCAATCAATGTGATACACCACATAAATGAAATAAAAAATAAAGATCATATGGTCATATCAATTGATGCAGAAAAAGCATTCAATAAGATACAACATCCATTTATGATCAAAACACTAAATAAAATAGGTATAGAAAAGTATCTCAACATAAAAAAGGCCATATATGACAAATCCTCAGCTAAAATCATACTGAATGGGGAAAAGCTGAAGCCTATTCCCCTAAAATCAAGAATAAGACAGGGATGCCCCCTGTCATCACTGCTATTTAATACAGTACTAGAAGTTCTAGCCACAGCAGTCAGGCAAGAGAAAGGAATAGAAAATATCCAAATTGGGAAAGAAGAGGTCAAACTGTCACTATTTGCAGGTGACATGATCCTTTATGTAGAAAATTCCAAAGATTCCACCAGAAAACTATTAGAAACAATAAATGAATACATTAAAGTCGCAGGATACAAAAATCAATGTAAAAAATCAACAGCATTCCTACATACAAAAAATGAATCCTCAAAAAAAGAAATGAGGGAGTTAATTACTTTTGCTATCACAACAAAAAGAATGAAATACCTGGGAATTAACTTAACAAAAAACGTGACAGACTTATACATGGAAACCTATAAGACACTTTTGAAAGAAATTGAAGTAGACACTAAGAAATGGAAAGCTATCCCCTGTTCGTGGACAGGAAGTCTTAACATTGTTAAATGGCCATTTTGCCCAAAGCAATCTACACATTTAATGCAATATTTATCAAAATCCCACAATCAAACATTTGCAAAGTAGATAAAAGAATTATCAGATTTATATGGAACCATAAAAGACCTTGAGTTGCCAGAGCAATGCTACATAAAAATAATAAGGCTGGTGGTATTACACTCCCTGACTTCAATTTATATTACAAAGCATCAAGAGTTAAACCAGCTTGGTACTAGCAGAAAAACAGAAACATAGACCAATGGAACAGAACTGAAAACCCAGAAATAAATCCACAAATGTATAGACAAATAATTGTTGATAAAGAAGCAAAAAATATGCAATGGGAAAAAGATAGCCTCTTTAGTAGTTGGTGCTGGAAAAACTGGAAAAACACATGCAAAAGAATGAATCTGAGCTGTGAACTCTCACCATATACAAAATTTAACTCAAAATGGATTAACGACCTGAAACAATAAGCTGTGTAGAAGAAAACATAGGTATTAAACTTACAGACTTAGGGCTCAAGGAAGACTTCATGAACCTGACCTCAAAGGCAAGGGAAATAAAAGCAAAAATAAATGAATGGGACTATATCAAACTAAAAAGCTTCTGCACAGCAAAAGAAACCATCAACAAAGCAAAAAGACAGCCAACTGAATGGGAGAAAATATCTGCAAACAATGCATCATCTGATAAGGATCTAATATCTAAAATATATAAAGAACTAATAAGACTTAACAACAAAACAACAAACAACCCAATTAAAAAGTGGGCAGAAGAACTAAACAGACACTTCTCCCACGAAGAAATACAAATGGCCAGCAGACATATGAAAAAATGCTCAACCTCACTAGCTATCAGGGAAATGCAAATCAAAACCACAATGAGATACCACCTCACACCTGTGAGAATGGCTATTATCAACAAGACAAGGAATAACAAGTGCTGGAGAGGATGTGGAGAAAAAGGAACTCTGGTACACTGCTGGTGGGAGTGCAAATTGGTACAACCACTATGGAAGACAGGGTGGAGGCTCCTCAGAAAATTGGGAATGGAGTTACCATTTGACCCAGCAATCCCCCTTCTGGGGATCTACCCAAAAAACTTGAAAACCTTAGTCCACAAAGACTTATGTACCCCAATGTTCACCGCAGTACTGTTCACGGTGGCCAAAACATGGAAACAACCAAAGTGCCCTGCGACAGATGACTGGATAAAGAAGCTGTGGTACATATACACAATGGAATATTACTTAGCTATAAGAAAAGATGAAATATTGCCATTTGCAACAAAATGGATGGACCTGGAGATCATCATGCTAAGTTAAATAAGCCAGACAGAAAAAAACAAAAACTGTATGACTTCACTCATATGCGGAATATAAAACTGAAAGCAACAAAGAAAAAAAAACAAATGAACAAACAAAACAACCTATGGACACAATCAATAGTTTAATGTTTATTGGGGACAAGTGGGGAAGAGATGGGAAAAGGGGGAGGGGTGGGATAGGAGGGAGGGGGAGCTAAATATATGGTGATGGAAAGAGAACTTGTACTAGGTGGTGAACTTAATTATACAACAAGTTGACAATGCACTGTAGAATTGTACACCTGGAACCTATGTAATTCTTGCTAACAAATGTCATCCCAATAAGTCTAACAATGAAAAAAAAAATCAATAAATTTGAAAAGAAATTTTAGACTGCTAATATAAAATTATTGTTCACAAAGCTAAAATGTAAACAACAAACTAGGGGAAAATAATTAGAAAAAAATGACAAAAGCTTTATATCCTTAATATATAAAAATCTCACGGTAATTCATTGGAGAAGTACTAAAACCCCCTTTTAAAATACGAATAACATATATAACTGTTTATAGAAGACATAAAGTTATTTCTCCATTGGGAATCTATATCCATTAAATAGTCTTAAATCCACAAAAATATTCATAATAAAAATCTTCGTTACACAGAGCAAAAAGGCAAAAAATAAACAATAAACAGTGTTTGTAAATAGTTAAATAAATTATGGTATAGTCATACAATCAAATATTACAGAGCCATGATGTTTGAAGAGTATTATTCACATGGAAAAAAATACAACCAAGTAACGTTAAACAAAAACAGCAAGAAACTAACGTGGATGTACAATACTTGCCCAATTATAATACATTAAAACATACATAAATTTGTAATACATAGTTATACAGGAAAAGATAAAAGGAATTATATCAAAATTTAACAACTATAAATAATTAATGTTTTTATTTTTTATTCAAATTTCTATATTTTCAAAATCTGTGTGAGTTCTCTCATTTAAAAAGTTTTTTTAAAAAACTGGTAAACAACTTTTAAAAAAAACAGGTAAACAACTTTTTAACTATGCATTGCATAATTTAAAAATTGAATTCTACTTACCTGTGATCATGTTTGGACTAAACAGTCCCAATACTGACACACTAGAATGGGAGATCAGGTCTTCATATAATTCTCCACTTAAATATTCTTCTGCTTCTTGGACAGATGTTATATTCACTGGACAGGAAATTCTGTTGCTAGATCAATATATAACTATATTCAAGATTAATTTTTTTAAAGATATTTTTCAGCTTGTAAAAAAATAAAACATACTGAACTTATTACCAAACACTCTATACTGAAGGATAAACATCTGAAAAAATAAACACAAATACTATCTTAAACAACAAAAAAGTCACATTCATTACACAAATATTTCTATCTTCCTAAAAGGGATGGAATGTGAATAAGCTCTCTTCATCAATGCTTATCCTGTGATCTCAATTCTATTATCCTCAACCTATTCAAAATATGTCAATACCACCTATAATTAGAAGTTTTATAGACTTAAAACTTTTAAGATCTTAGGGTGAAGTTGAATACTTACAGCTGGATAAATTTTAGGAGATTTTCTGTTCCCAACATGCCAGCATAAGATACTGGGTTCTCACCTTCCTTGTACATCTTTACAACAGGAAATTCAGTAACATTTTGCTTAGTACATACATCAGACCAATCTGCACAGTTTACTCGGGTTAGCAGCATAGTGGATGTGCCTAAATAAAAGCAAAATGAACATTTTATAAATACTAATGTAGAAAACTCAGTTGTTGAGAATTGTAAATATTTTTATATCCTATTTTTATTTTAACCTTTTAGCAACAGGAAATAATCCTGCTGGGCACTCTCTTCCCTTGATTTATGGAACACTTCCCCACCTCTCTTGCTGCTCCTTTTTGGTCTCTTTTGTAGGCTCCTCTGCCTGCAGAGACGGGAGTTCCTCAAGACTTAGTTTATGCTGCCTTCTCTACTTGCCCTACACTCTCCTCCTAGACAATCTCAAAAACCAAAAACAATCTAATGAATTCTAAATTTGTATCTTTGCGTCAGGCTCCTCCTGAAAAGAAAGTTCCATACCAATGTATCCTTACTGCCTTCTCTATTTCCCTTTCAATTGAAACATCCTCAAACTCAGTATGTCTAAAACCAAATATGGTTTCCTTTCTGAATATACTGATGAACACTATCATTCTTGTACAATTCAGAAAACAAAGCATTATCTTTCATGGATCCCCATTCCTAAGCCCCCCATATCTAATCATATTAGTCAGGGTATCTTTTCAATTTTACCACCCAAATTTTAAATATCTTTTATCTGTCCATTTTTTACTGCTGCCACTCTAGTCATTATTCCTCCTAGATAACTATGATAAGATTCTAATTCATCTCCCTGAATTCAGTGTGAGTCTACACTGAAGCCAGAGATCAAAACTCAAATCTGTTTTATTACCAGCCCACCCCCACCAACCTTTGCAGAGTTTGGTCTTTCTCATCCCTTGAGATCTCTACATGTGTGACTACCTCAAAAAAAAAGCCTCTTAGACAACCAGATCTATATCAGGTTCCTATGCTCTTACAGAACCATGCTCCTTTATCTCATTATATACTCATTTATGTGGTTATCTGATTAATGTCTGTTTCTACCAAGAGAGCTCACTGAGAGTAGGGACTGTGTCTGTTTTACTCATTGATTTCTCAGCATCTAGAGCAGTCCTTGCACATGAAACATCTTAAATGTGTGTGTAAATAAATGACATACATGAAACTTATTCAGGTCTAGGGGTAGCCATCTGTTTAAATATTATAATTTCTTTCAGCCTAAGAAAACATATAGTGGAATCCCAAATAGAAATTCCTACTTGTTCTATAAGAATACATGCAAAGTGCTCCAAAATATGTAAATCATTAGGTAGAAAGAGATCAAAAAACAAATAAAACAAGAACCTCACAATTCAGCTACAAAAAGGAAGGAATAAATTCTGATAAAAGAAAACTTTATTAGATCAAAGAAGGAATCTTTGTATGTCAATTTAGGATAGACCCTAATTTAGCATGTACCCTAACCATATGGTTAAAATTGTGAAATGCAACATTTTAATGTTATATTACCAATTTTTTAATACTGAAAACTCATTTTTATATTATAAATGATTCTAGATTATACCACATAGATGTTATCTTATCACTAGATATAGTGTTAGCAATCTGAGAATTCAGGCAGGGTGTATCGTCTATTTTACCACTATATTCCCACTACCTATCACAATGTTGATCACATAGTATGTATCCAATAAAAGTTTGTGGAATGTACCCTGATATTTCTTTATGAACAAATTTTAAAAGTTTATACTAAAGTGTATTAATACCCAAATGTTGTATGAGCATACAGACAATAAATCCTTATTCTTTCTAAATTTAGATCTAAGTGATTTCTCTACAAAATTCTCTTTTCTTTTATTTTAATCATTTAATCAATAAATATCTAGTGATACTTGTTCATACAGAATATGGAATATAGTACTATTACAAATGTAGTTCTTTCCCTTTAATGACATTCTCTGCTAAAAGTATTATTCCTTTATCCTGAAATTCCAAGTTGAAAACTTTGATGTTATCTTTAAAACTGAAAAAAGAATATTGATTCATGTCATTTGACATTGTAAGGCTACCTATATTAAAGCTACCAATTAAAAAAATGAATAACGCTACCAATTAAAAATTTTACTTTCCTATAAAATGGTTTCAATATTTAATCAGGTTTCAATTTGCATAGTCTAATATTCTACGATACCTGTAGTATCATATCCCATATACTTTATCAAAACAGTAATTTCAAATGTGGTTCCTAATTCAAAGGAAAAAATAGATTCTCTTAGCTATTATGTAAGTATAAAAAAATTTGATATTTGCTGCCATCTGGTGGTGACTGAGTATAAAATATTCTTCATTGTTTTGGACTAATGAAAAGTGGCTTTTCCCAGAGAAATCAGTGTGAAAAGTTAGAGGACCAAATACCCAAAGTATTACAATAGTGTCCTAATTTACGAAGTTATATTTTGGGCTTCAACACAGACACAAAACACTATAGTTACCTACACTAAGCATTTCTACATTAAGCCCCTTGAACCTCCAAAAGTCCATTTATCTGATACTCAATTAGTAAAAGAATTGTTACTCATAAAGAATGTATTAAATGAAAAAGGAAATCAAGTCCTTGGGTGGTAATCTGCTTTTTTATTCTACAAACACATACAACTCAGAGTCCTTGCATTGAGAGGTCAGGTATTCTATTTGGTCATTAATAAAGAAGAAAGTAAGTCTTTTTTCCATTTTCATTTAGTAATTAACTAAATAGGCTAGAGGAATAATTCTATTATTCAGGGGCATTATCGAGTTACTATTTCATTATGGTTTATATTCAAGTGCCCTCCTTTTCCTTTCTTCTAATAATTTTCCAACATAGCTGGAGAACCTAAAAGAGAAAACTTCAATCTGTCTGGAGATTTCAACTATAAAAGTAACCTGAAAGAGAATGACAAGATTTGCTTTAAAAAAAAAAAAAAAAAAAAAAAAGAGTAGGAATCCCAGAATCTAAAGACCTAATCACCTCTTCACTTGCATAATAACCAAAAATTGAATCAAAAGTGGCTGGGAAATGAACAGTAGAGAAATAGTTCAAAAATGATTTTTAAAATCTCTGATATTTTCTACTATAAAACATGTTATATTTAGGGTTTACTATAAATTGCTTGAGTCACAACACACAAATAAGTTGTACACCAGTATATATTCTCCACTAAATAAAAGTTATGAAACTCTACTATATTCGTTTATTAATTTATTAAACAATTATTAAAAACCCGATATTGTACATTGTAGAGCAGTACACCAAGTCTAGTGAGCTAGGTATAAGGTGCACAACCTGCCCATAAGGAACTTGCTAAATAACAAAAGAGTCTGTAAACTAGCACTTCCAATACCTTCATGGTAGATACAATCCTAGCATAGCCAAAAATAAGCCTATTTAATTATAACAAATTCTATTTACAAGAAAAACAGTGGGAGGAAATCGTACTACAAATACAAAGCATGACACATTCTGTCTTACTCCATGATTACAAAACGTTCCTAATCCATCATCTCTCTTACTAACGGGCCTTCCTACTTCTCCCTGTGTCTTTGTTGGGATGTTGGCATAGAAAGTTTGAGTTGAAGTCCATTCCTTGGATTCTCATTTGCCTACCACTGCAGCACATTTCATAAAATAGTTAAAATAAAAAGATCCTGGCTATTAAGAAATATCCTCATCCATGAAGAGCTAATTAGATAACTTTCAAGAACACTGAGATCCTGGCTCTTCGATTAGACTATAAAACTGAGTCTTGTCTATCACATGTTTATTTATTAGTATTTAGTATTAATTTACTGTTGTTTAATAGTAACTAGCAAAGAGTAGGCAGGCACTCAGTAAGTATGAGCTAAATGAATGAATTTAGCCAAAAAGGTTATGGATTAACTGTGGGGCCACAAGTACTCAATACATGGGCTCTCTACTTTCTCCTGAAGACAGTCCTATAAAGATAATAAAAATGAATGCTGTTGAACGCTTTTAAATTCATGGTTCAGTTAACTTATCCTTGGAGACAAAAGCGTAATAACCTGAAATTTTATGCTGTTATCTTCATCTTTATCATGATTCAGTTTTACAAATAGCTACAGCTTAAAATCAGGAAAAGGAGCATGCATGCCACAATACTATACCTTTCAATTTAATTGCCAAATCAATATAGGATTGCAGAAATGCCATGGATACAGCTTGCCCTACATTAAAATTAAAAATTCAACAGATATTACAACATGCGTATCTCCAAACCATCCATACTCACACATAACAAACATCAGATTTATAGGGTTTCACAAATTGTTATTTCTTAATAAGTAATATTCTAATATATAGTACTGAATATTGTTTGAAACATTTAAGAGGGTTCTAAAGACAATTAATTTTCTTCATTCACACTGCAAGGAATATAGATGAAGGGCTATTATTTGAAGGTAAAAGCAATATACTTTCCATAAATCTGTAAGAACTACTAATGTATTAAAATCATTAGCTTGAATCCCAGTAATTTTTCTAAACTAATAAGCTGAACATCTAGTTTAATCATTAATCTTCAATTTTTCAAGTGAGATATATATAATCAGTTTTATAACTCAGAATTAGCAAGAAGTAAATTTTTCATTATGTGCAGTCTACCTGGGACATAGGTCACTCTACAAGTACAATGTGCAATATACAGAATATATAAATAAAATTTGTCTGCTTCAAATGTCCTAATACATAATACAGTCTGCTCAATAGCTCATACTTACAACCAGCATAAAAAAGCACTATGCTGTCAGATGCTGTCACTGTTGTATTAAATGTCTCTTCTGTTAGTTCCACTGTGAGTTCCAAAGGCAACTGTCTCTTCCTATCTCTGTAAACAGTTTCTGCCACTTCATCATCTTGAATTCCTAAAATGTTTGAAAAGCAATTTATGTCTATATAAATAGATTCTTAAAAATATTTAAGCTCTTTTCCCAGGTGAGCATATGATACTTGGTACTTTATAAAAACTCTTGAATTCACACTATTTTATTAGTTGAAATGCATGATATTTAGAAAACTTTCTAGTTGCCTGGCTTCCTATCTTAAATGACTCTGAGATGTTTCCTGATCAGAAACTATGAAGTTCTAGTCAGGTCCAGAAGAATTTATTTAAACTTTTCTGGAAATAATATGAATATTTCTATTCTGTTTCTAATAAAATATTAATTTATAATGCATAAAGGTTCCACCATACATATCTGACAGTGTTTATTTAACTGCCACTATTTGGGAGATCCAAAGTGTTTCAGGCAGAGAATCAAAAGGAATGTCCAAAAAAAAAAAAAAAAAAGGAAAAGGAATGTCTTAGGCAAAAGAGTAACATAATGCAAAGATTGTGAAACATGCCAATGTGTGGCTTTGGGCAGAGTATTTGACTTGGCTAAAACAAAGAATCTTCAACTACAAAATGAAGGGGATATCAGCTAACTCAGAGGATAACAATCAAAGTAAATAATATGTGAGGGAATAGACTTAAAAACTATAGAATATTTAAAAAATATAAGCAATAAGAGCAATAATAAGAAAAAACATGTTAAAAAGCAATATTAAATGCTATTGAAATTAACTCCCTTATATTGTCAACTATTGGATTTATTTACAATTATAAATACAGTTATTTGTTGGAATGTCATTTCCTAATAGGAACAATAAATAAAACGTTATGGCTCCTGGGTCATTTTTAAACATGAGTAGGTCAGTAGGGCTAAAAAAACTGATTTGGAAGATATAGGCACAGATGTGGAAAGCTAGAAGCCTGACATGTAACAATGAAGGTATCAAACTAAAAAAATACAGCATTCTTACATCTTTTCACTTAATAACTTGATAAAATGTGATTTAAAATAAATTTCTTCAGGTTTCTTCATAATCTTGAATGTGAATAGATTCTATGAAAAAGTTAATTCAGTGAAATTTCACTAACCTTATGAATGCTGGGCAGGAATGGGGGGGTGAGCATCACAAAAATTATTACCCATATCTGGAGCTTCTATGTCATCATCTTCATCTTCTTGTATTTCCTCAATGTACATATTATTTTCCACATGGGATATTACTAATTCAATATCATGTAACACCAAAAATTCCACTGGCATTCCCTAGAAATACATTCATTTTAAAAAATACAACAAAGCATTTTTATATGAAACTAAACCTTTTAACTGCAATTTAAAATTAAACAAAAAACAGAAAATTAACTCCCCAGTCATTATTAAAAGTATCCAAAGCGTACTTTATATAAAAAGCGTGTATACTGCTGAAAAAGATGGCAAAAGAGAAAATTAAAGTATCACTTGTTTCTTGTTAAAATTACATTATAATGAAGTCTGAAACATTTCATGTATAACAGCCCTACCTCAATATAAAATGGAAATATATACTATTTCATTGCAAACAGAGCCAATCAAAATTATTTTGAATATCCCACAGAAACATTCAAAATAATACTTCATTCAAATAATCCCACTAAAAACCTTAATTGCACATTTAATTATAAACATAAAAATACTATCTGCACCTAGAGCATTTGATTAATATAGTAAATTATCCCTACTATAACTATACATTAGAATAAAACTGTAAGAGTGTTTAGTGTCAGTTCTTTGATATTCCATATCTTCATCTTTTTAATATTATATTCAAAGCAAGCAATTTTTTACTCCTGCAGAAACATAATGTAGCTAAAAGGAAGAGGAATCAAAATCAATCAAATGGAATTTATTCCAAATTCGAGGGCTGTCTGGAGGACATCCAGCCATGTGAAATGAAAAATACAGCATTCATTTATGGCTGTATTTTTTCTGGAAAGCTCTCGTATACAGAAATTGCTGTGGTAAACCTTTTTATTGAAGTATAACATTCACACAGAAAAGAATATAAATTGTAAGAGTGTAGTTTGATGAATTTTTACAGTGGATATACTGATATAACTACCACACAGATTAAGAGACAGATCATTACCAGCACA
Organism: Lyroderma lyra; assembly: GCA_004026885.1. Taxonomy (NCBI): domain Eukaryota; kingdom Metazoa; phylum Chordata; class Mammalia; order Chiroptera; family Megadermatidae; genus Lyroderma; species Lyroderma lyra. Next base: position 86,149 of record PVJL010001050.1, read on the forward strand.
CCCAGAGGCCATCTTCTTGCCTCTCCCTCATTATCCCCAAAGGTAATCACTATTCTGACCTTTATCACCACATATAAATTTTACCAGTTTTGAATTTATACAATGGAACAACACAGTTTGTACTCTTTTTGTGACTGTGTCTTTTGCCCAACATTATTTGTAAGGTTGATCCATGCTGTTACATATAAAAGCAGTTTAGTCTATTTCAATGTTACGGAGTATTCATTACATGAATATACTAGTATTTATTTATTTATCTATCTATTTTATTACTCATGGACATATGTTATTTTCTGCCTGGGACTATTATAAATAATATTGCCATGAACATATTGTAGTTGTCTTTTGGAGCACATGTATATACATTTCTGTTGGCTTAGGAATAAAATTACTGATTCATATGACCTTATAGGTATATGGCTGTTTATTTTTCTCTCTACGTCTCAGTATGTTTATTTTTTTTAACAAAACATTTTAGAAAGGAATAAAGAAGGACTTTAAAAAATTTAGATACTAAGAAAGAACATAAATATTAACACTATTTCTCATAATACCCTCCTAATATCCAAAAGCTTACTTCTCTCCTCAGGACCCCTGTACTTGTGTCCTCTGCCTAGCACACTCTCTCCATGTAGCCACAGGCTCATTTCATTGCTTTACTGTCACTTACCATGAAGTCTTCTGTCACTGCTCTCCTAACCTTTATGTATTTTTTTCCATTGCCCTTAACACCATCTGACATTCTAGCTGCATGTGTTTTGTATCTGTCTCCTGCAACTAGTGTATTAGCTCCATGAGGGCAAAAACTTGATTTTGTTCACTGCTATATCCTCAGAGCCTAAGACTATGCCTGGAACAAAGCAGGTGAATTATAAACACTATTGAATGAATAAATGAATATTAGTTAATACTTATGAAGCACTTATAATGTGGTGGGCCCTGTGCAATGTAAGTACTTTCCATTATTTCTTTTAATATACTGACCAACAACTCTTTAAAGTAAAAATTATTATTATCCCCACTTTACTATAGAAAAAATGGAGACATACAAGTCAAGTAATTTGCCCAGAGTTACAAAGTAGAATTTGAACTAAGCGGTATGATTCTATAGCATAAACTCTTAACACTTATTGCCAATCACTGCCATAGAAAAAAAGTATCTGAGGAATTAATGAAATATTAACAGAAATGTTTTATAACTCTTATTATACTTATAAATCTTGTGATGTGGTAATATGAGTATACAACACTATCCGTGCAACCAATACTAGTACTTTTAGGGACCCTCAAATCCTTTGCCTAAAGGAGTACAGGAAAAGGGGAGGGAAAGCATGATAATACAATCCCAGGATCAACATTATTGCCCTGATGAGTAAGTAAGGAAAGATATGTATTGAATTCAATAAAAGCTGATTATATGCTTAACAGAAAACATCTTTGCAGACAGCTATCTAACATATAACCTATCTTACCTTATACTACACAAAATCTATTTATTTTTAACAATTTAAGTCATCAAAACTAGGAAACCAGCATTTACTTTAATTTTTCTATAAGCCTATTTCCCAATAACAAAGATTATAATTTCTCATTTAAGGATCTTTATCTACTAGCAAAAAAAAGTGTGTGTGGGGGGACTTCAGAAAGTATTCTTTCAATTGTCTAGCCAAAAAAGAAGAGACTACTAGCCCCATACTATACATATTTGAAAATACTACAGTTTTCAAAGTATTTTCCTATTTGGTCTTACAAAATTTCTTGTAAGTTACAAGGGGAGGTTTTATGACTGTTCCATAAATGAGAAAACAGAGCTTGAAGAAGTTAATTCATTTATCTTGTCCCAGAATGAGAAGAAACAGAATCCAAGTCTTCTGATGCTTAACTCAGTATTCCTGCTAAACACTTAGGCAAGTGAATGTAAGCTTAAACTGCTTGGAAGTTTGTAAACATGTCAATCAGTTTTTTAGTATATGGATATATTTAGAAGATGTTCAGAATTAAAGTGTACTTACTAATTAAGAAAAATCTAAGAAAGATTTAAAGATAAAGCCACAACAGAAATTTACCGAGGAAATAAAATGGCCACCAAACCTTCAAAAGTTTAAACTCACTAGTAATCAAACATATGCAAATTAAAACAAGAATGTTTTTGGTCTATAAAAAAGATTAATGCAGTGTTGGCAAAGATATATGAGAAAGAAGAAATTCCAAACCTTTCCAGTAAAAGCACAACCTTTCTAGAGGGCAATTTAACAATATATCTTAAAAGCCTTAAAACTTCCCATTCCCGCTGACAAATTTCACTTGCAAAAATATAAGCAAAAGAATCAGTGATATTTAAAACAGTATACAAAGGCAGGCATCATAACACAATAACAAGCAATTAAATATAATTTTAGGTGAAAAGTAGGATATATTAGTACAGCATGATCCTTATTTTCATTATAGATGTGTGTGTATGTGTGTGTGTGTGTGCGTGAGAGAAAGAGAGAAAGAGAGAGACAGAGAGAGAGAGAGAGAGAGAGAATATGGGAAAAGAGACAAACAAATGAAAAAAACACACAAAAATGTTAACAGCAATTATCTTTGAAAGCAGCAATTCACAAAATTTTTCTATAATAAGCATTGTATTACTTTAGGACCATATGTACTTTCTTTAAATAAGCAGACATTGTAGACCAATACACAAAACGACTAACCTCTTCTCTTTTGAAGCCCACATTGGCCTGCTGAGGAATGTCCACTTCCACAGAGTCCCTTTTTCAAAATGGAAATAAATGCTTTATGTTGTTAATCTGAAGGATAATAGTCATCCAGTATGTCAATCTAAAATAGAACTGTTAAGTTCTTATACTAAAAAAGTTTCATGAAAAAATATTACAATTTAGTGAGTCAGAAATTTTAAACATAAATATAGACCAGATTTTCTAGTCTTTTTTTTTTTTTTTTTTTTAATTTTTCTAAGAGTTTATTTGAGCCAGGCTGATTGACGACATATGCCAGGAAGCAAGATCTCAAATGCTCTGCTAGTCTCTATCTTAATCTACATCTTCATTTAGCAAAATTGAAAAAGGTCTAAATTTTAATCAAGCTGATAATTAATGTATAGCCTTTAGCCCATCAACTGGTTCTAACAATATGAGAATCTATTAGAAACTTGAGTTTATTTACAAGTCAATAGATTGCCACATTTAAAAATTAGAAAAACATTAGTGTTTTGTTAAGCATAGTGGGTATTTCACACCTTAACAAGAGTAGAACTCCTGCTTTTCCCAGAAGACGCCAAGCAATCCATTCTGCAGTTCTTCTATCAGCTTCATATGTAGCTTGCTGACTAACAATAAAAACCAGTGGTAATCCCAGTTGGAGATGAACAGTTGAAACTTGTTGAGGATCTTCAGCAACTTCAGTCTTCATTTAAAAAAGAGAATAAAATGTCTTTACTGTGTTCCAACATCTGGATTAAAACCCTGTTCATTCGTATTATTATAATAAAGTCATGAGTTAAAAAAAACAATCTGTGAAATAAATTCAATATTAACAGAAATGGCCTCATAATTTTTTAAGTTTAATGCTCCCAACATACCTCTACACAGGATCTGGCAAAAGTAACAGCCTTTTTAAAGTAATGTAAGGGCTGTCCGGAAAGTATCCAGCCATTTAATATGAAAAGTACAGGCATTTATGGCTGGATTTTTTCCAGACAGCTCTCGTATTACAGAACAATGAGGAATACCTGAATTAAAGACAGCAGCTTAAATAAACACATCTAATTTCATTCCCCCTAGAAATTCCAGGAAAACTACAGTAGTAGGATTGTTTAAAAGAGATAAACATATATATGTGGAGAAATGAAAAAAGAAAAGGCAGCAAAATACTGGAAGTCAAAGAAAAGAAAATTAACTAACTCTACAAAGCAAAACTCTAAGCCATGAGAGGGAAAGCTAAAAAACATTCAACTATAATTTGCAGAATCCTAAAATTGTTCAGGAACTATCAGTGCCAGGTATCTCTGAAACTGGGAGAGAAATAATTGTGAGGGAGGGGAGGAATGGCAGAAAGGCTCCCCCAAGAAAGGGAAGAATACATAAAAGCTTTGGAGGAGCAGTTAGATCCCTAGATTCCCAACTCCATGCGAGTAGGCAACTGTCCCTCCCACATACCAGGAGAAATGTGAGGGGACTTCAGAACAGCTGAATTTCTAGAATGCTAACAGCCAGACTTCAGTCCTCCCGCAGAGGACTAGAGAAGATCCTTTCAGTCCTCCAGCAGAGGACTAGAAGATCCTTTCTGGGGATCGTGAGGAACCCTGAGTGCATTATTCGGTGTTTCTTGGACTGCCAAGCATTTCTAGGCTGACACCAAGGTTTAGATTCTCAGCTTGGCTCTCCAAAGGGATCTTCAATTTTGCCTTTCAGACCTTCCTTGGCTCCATGCTATTGACCATTCCTACCTATCCCAGTGTCTAGCCTATGCTTCTGGAACCTTTGCCTGAATCCAAATCCCAGTACCCTAGCCGTCTTGGAAAAAAGGAGTTCCAATAAGTAAGATGCTGAGGCAGTGCTTATGCATATGCATGTTTTCATGAGTGTTGAAACAAACCCCACCTCGGAAGGGACTTTGATTGCCAAATGAATCTCCTTTTTTGGGTGAACATTGGCATTGCACAATTCAGAGGAGCACATTCACACTGTTGTTTATAAAATGTGTATTTTATAAAATAAATGGTACCCTTGATTTTTTGCCATATGCTTTCAAGAGAAGCCATACTTAATCGAATCCCAAGTCATTATGAAGTCTCCAAAGTTTTCATTTTTTAATTTCAAAATTAATATTACGTAATTCCTGGTAAATATAGCAAAGTGTTACCTAAAAAAACAAAACAAAAAAAATTGTTTTTTAAAAGCAGCAAGAGAAAATCCATGACCAGGAATTTTAGGCAAGAGGCACTGCCAACTTCAATCCAGAATGTTGTAGCTAAAGAAGAAACAAAAGATTTTTTTAGTAAAGCTTGGGATGAGTCCTAATCCTGCCCCCAAAGGCAAAAACAGTACTAGAAGGAGACAAAATCCTGGGAATTCTTAATAATATGTCAGTATAGAAAGGAAAAGAAATGAGGCTGGAGAGAAACAGTGAAGAACTTTACAGTGAACTGCTCTCTCTCTCTCTAGGGCTCCATGCTGAAATGGGAGATGGAACAAATTAAGAGTATTCTCCACATAGAAATAAGATAAATGCCCCTCATCTATGTGAAAGGAAAAGAAAAAGATGTATATACTGCTTTCTAAAACAAATGTTTGAAGCCAAATCAAACCAAACAAAAACAGACTCAAAATAAAGAACTTAGGAACAAAGCCAATAAAATGGGGGCTGTTGAGCTCTAAATTTATTTAAATGTAGATGCAAGTCTTTTTTAAAAAGTACAAATATAGCCACAGAACACAACACAAACATTATAAACCTTAATAACCTAAAAACCACAAAACTAAAAAAAAATCAGCAGGGTAAAAGGAGCTGAGATGGAAATAAATGTACGATGTTAATTTTCTCATCTTTCACAGCAAGGGTTAAATCAATACTATGTAAAATATGTAATTTTTTAAAATAATTTTTATTTCTTAATTTTTTTCATAATCATTTTCATGTAAGACAATATTTCCCTAAGAGCCTTCTAATGATAAAGAAATAATATGTCAAAAGCTCCAGTCCTTTTAGTTTGACATCACTTTTTCTTCTATTAAATTCAAGTAAGATTAAATGTAATACTTCTTACCATAAAGTAGCACATGCAATAGGATACGTCCATTAATCCATTCATCCCTCTATTTGTATCTTTATGGGTGCAGATGACTGGTATGATGTCATCTAACAGTTCATTTCTGAGTAATGGAATTAGGTTGGCTTTAAAAAATTATTTTCTTTATACTTTACTGCACTGTTTGGATTATTCATAATACATATATACCATTTTTATTTAAGAAGGATGTACAGAGTGAAAAGGCCTACTGAAGGTCATATATATGCTCAGGACAAACCTTCAAACTTTCAAAGAAAAAATTCTCCTGATCACCATCACCTATTACGTCTCTACAAAATTCTTCCAGGCTAATACTAAGGGAAGTGGAGCAACAGAAATACTATAGTTCCAATATTTACTAACTTTTAAAATAGTGATGAAAATAATCACAAAAGAGGTCTTTTCTTGACAATGATGTAGTCTTTGTGATCTTAGAGTGGTAACAGTTCATTTTCACTACCACAGAGTATTTCCAATAGACAATGCTATATTTACGTTTCAAAATAACAATACTTCAAGATATTAAAACATCACTTTATGAATAGTCCATCTTCTATTCTACCTCTAATAAGGAACTACTCCTAAATCCCCCTAAATTAAAGACATATGTCCAAGGAAAGAGGGAAAGATATAGCTCACCTAAATAAAATGCATTATTTGTAAATCAAAACTTAATCAATTTAATGTATGAGTTATCTAATATATTAAAATAAGACACATACCAGCAGCGGTGCTTCCATTGACTTAATAAATCGATAAATATTCAGTGTAGTCAGTGGTTGTTCCATTAGTGTTCTTCTACATTGCTGGGTCAGGTCCAAGACTGGTTTACAATGAAAAAAGTAGAGATGTGCATTTTCTATATCCTCCGTACTACAAATTAAAAATTAGGGAGAGACCCACTTGAAGTTCAGTGTGTGATCCTTCTACCATCCAGAAAGACATAACAAATCTCTTTGTCTTAGGTCTCATTTTTTTTGAAATACTGTTTTAGTAAAAGCCTAAAGGAGTATAACATTAAAATAAAATGAACTGAGGCAAAAAAAGAAGATGTAGTATATTAAAGAAAATTAGCCTTAATATTTTTGACAAACCACACGAGTTGTATAAGCAATTTTCTTGAATTCTTTCATATGGTAGCTTCTAAATTAGGTTATAGGCAGGTCTACATAATTAAAAAATAATAATAAAGGCTGTAACCTTGAGGACAATAAAATTATCTTCAAATACAGTTTTCTAGAGCTATGCTAAATAAAGCTTTGTAACACTAATTTTCTAGGTTTAATTTAAACGCAAGTCTGTTGTGAATAAACTTCAGCCAAAACATGCCTTAAGATAGAACTCAAGTGACACGTTGTGGGAGTTTGTGAGTTTGTATCTGAAATATTACAAAACTCAGCAAATACGACATATAATTTGAGTTTTGGCATTTCCTTCAAAATAAGAATTGAAAGATAAACTTAGAGTGGGTAAGATTTGCCAGAATTAAAATAACGTTTAAAAAAATCTCCATATGGCATTAGTAGAGTTTGGCAAAATACTTCAAATTTTTATTTTTAAAATGTTATTTTAATTCTTGTTACATGCTTAAACTGAGCTCCATCATTCACTGATTTCAATTGTAATTTCTAATAGACTCAATGATTAAAGAAATGATCACTCAAAGATTTACTCAATATCTACTTTGCAGTTGGCCCTGTACTAAAACACAAACGACTAAAAATGAATACGACAAGTCAAATCCATGAGAGGCTTAAACCAAAGAAGATATATTTAGTAAAACAATTAAAATCTAGTTTATAACTACTATAATTTATGAGTGCTATGAGAAACAAAGAAATATTTCATTGTGCCTCAAGTTGGAAGCAGAAGGAAAGAAGAGTTTCAGAAAGACCATCACAGAGATTAAAAACAGTAGAAGAGAGAAAGACTTCTCTGAGAAGATAGAATAAATAGGTGTTTCAAATAAAAGAAACAATATAGCCAAGGGCCAAGAACATAGCACTTTGAGGGGAATCCTGAACAGTCAGATATAACTGAAAAGGAAGTATTGAGAACAGGAGGCCCAGCTGAGGTGAGAACTCATACCATAACCTCTGAAATAGTAAAATAATGTTGCAAGTTAATCAGAGATCATTTGGTTATAGTTGAAAAGAAACCAAAAGGGGACGGGGTGAGGGGGAAACACTGGAAGTTTAGAAGAGAATCTCACAGAATATAAGGAAAATTCAAGCAAGTGGATCAGAGAGTAACTACAGAGATCTGAACAGCAAGTGTTCAGAGACGTTCCTTCAGCTTCCAACTCTCTGTGGAGACAACTAATTTCCTCTGCTTTACTGCTTCATGGGAAAACATTCCTGTGAGCAAGAGAGCCACAACACTGTACAATCCAGTTTTCCTGTGCCAATTTCTAAATTCCTGGGAGAGGGGATCTCCTTGCTCAAGTAAGCCAATGGCCCTAGGTCAGGTGGCTACTACTGATTTAACTGACTGATATGTATGGGATGAGGGTAATACCCTTCTTGGTCTGTGCACAGATTCTTTAAGAAGAGAGTATGGGGAGGTAGTAGAAAGTACTGGTGTCTCTGTGGCATGCTACCTCTTTCACAACCTGTCAATATACACCCTTCTTAACTGACCTACAAGGGCTGTCCGAAAAGTATCCAGCCAGGTAATAGGAAAAATAGAGGCATTTATGGCTGGATTTTTTCCAGACAGCCCTCGTATAATTTCAAACATACTTAGGTCTAACGTATAACAATTAATATACTAGTACCAATGTTACAGCCCTAGGAAGTGGAACAGTGCCCAGCACACAGAAGACATTCAATAAATATTTAAAAGAGTGAACACTTGAAAGAAAAAGAATGCTTCCCCCCATTAAAAGATAACCCAAAGTTACAGCCAACTATAGAAGTGATGCCATAGGTCTGCTGTGTTCTGAATCCACAGCCCTTCCCTGTCATGTAAGGTCCAGGTATGACTCCTTACCATCTTGTTATCCATGAATAAATGAGAATTCAAACATCGCCAATAAATCATACACTAAAAAGTACATGAAAAATGGGTAACTGTATATTTTTTAATTCCCATTTTAAAAATGAAGAAAAGCAAAAACCTTTCTAGAACATTACTGTGTTTAGTCATAGGTCTGAATGTGTGTGTGTGTGTGTGTGTGTGTGTGTGTGTGTGTGTGTATTTTGCCGAACAGGATTCGGATGTGTAAAGTAAATGATAGGACCTAGATATGCCCTTCCAATAAATAATCACCCTTGTGTTTTAAGCAAATCACTGTTATTTGCAATTATTCATTACCTGAAAAATAAAGAAGCTGGTAACACAAAAGAACGTACAAACAACTAACCTTCAGAGAAACTGTGAGGCCACCATAGAATCAGCATGAGATGGAGAATAACAAGGCTTCCCCCCGTTACAGGATGGGAAACTGGCAGTTGAGAGTAACAAAGTGGCTAACTAAAGGACTGCTTATTGTATCTTGAGATTCAGTGACTACTTATAGTAAAGCTTTATGGAACTATCAGCATAACTCTCAAATTGTTAAAAGTATTAATTCTTATATGCATCAAATAAACATGCATCAAAATTTTATTTAACTCATTAATGAGGGAACCAGCAGAGTGACAGTTCAATAAGAATACTAATGGAAAAGGAATAGTGGTTGTCAAAAAGAGCAATAAAAATAAAACTTACCTGCAAGAACTTTATTTTCTCCTACCCATTTCCAAGCCAGTACCCACCCCCTAAAATCATTTCACTTTACCAGTTTTTTGTGCACTAACCTCTAAATTTACAGAGTTGTAAAATGTCTGGAATTAAATTAATTGTGTGTGGTACATCAAATAGTCATTATTTTCTGAGAGATCAGGAAGAGGATTCATTAAAAATTCTTACATGGAATAAATAGTTCACATGATCACCATTTTGCCTTGCTTTGAGTTAATTTTCCTGAAGAGGATTTTTAAAGCCAGTCTTAAAGTCTTTAAATTACATTGGTTATTCCTTGTGTTTCTAAGTATTAAAGTAAAGAAAAACTTTAACCCCAGGTTAGCCAGACAACAGTCAAAAGAAGGGCTCTACCTACAACTGTAAGCTAAAAGTAGATGGAAATAAATAAATAAACAAACAACTAAAATATTTTGTTCAAAAACTACTTATACAGAGTGTGCCAAAAAAAAGTATACACATTTTACGAAGGAAAAAAACTGTTTAAAATTAATATATATATCGATAACAAAGGATGAATACAAATCATGTTGACTTCTGCAATTATAGAAATGCTCAACGTGGTTACCATCAACATCTATCTAATACATAAATAAAAGCTCTTAGAGTATGTATACATTTTTTGGCACCCTGGTATATATTTAAGATGATTATGACAAAGTAACTTACAGAACTCTCAGAATTTCTGGAGCTTAATTATGAAAGTTGTTATTTCACCACCTGTCTCATCATGGTGGGAGATCTATTCCTAAAATACACTTGGCCACTCACAGGATCACATCTTGTGGCTTATCCATATAATACTCATCACTTTAGTCTAACATCACTACTGCATATTAAAATTCATTTTCAGACCACAGTACAGATGATAGTAATGAAGGGGATTTCAGGTTCCGTTTATATGTTTGCATCTGCTTAGGATTCCTCTTAGACAAGTCCATGCTGTTGAGGGTATAATGGAAATGTTGAATAAATAATGTGAAATAAGTGAAAATTGTTGACTATGCCTCTTATACATACCCAATACTTCCCAAAAGGGCAATTTCTGTGGTTAAGACAAATTGGTGTGTGGTCCCATAAACAAAAGCAGATTCCATGACTGCCCTGTGCTCTGAAGAAGAGAGAAGGGAGTTGGGAGAGAGGAGTTGTTAGTTTGTGTGACTCTACATAAACTTCTCTTCTGAATACTGCCCTACACTCTTTTATGCTCATTACAGTTAAAGAAAATTCCTGTGTAGGGATCCCAATTGGGAAAATGCAGGCAGTTAAAGAAGTTATTGAAAAGTCTATTCTATTCAAGGAAAGAGAAGAATTAAGAGGGGGTAGAAAAATGAGTTACACTGGAGAATATAACATGAAAAATCTGTGATACTTTTTTCCTAGCAGTAGGGAAGAAATGAATCCACCAGACAAATTTTATATGCTATATTTTATATATGTATATGTCTTATATTATTTCTGGCTTAGCTATTTTTTAATCAAACTTAAATACAGTTTAAAGAGACAAATCATTCTACAAGGCATATTAGGAAAAACAACAGTTTCTCTACCTTCCAGCCCATTGCCAATTTCCAAGGGAAAACAATTTTTCAACTCTTTTCCTGTTGCACTGGAGGGTAGTTACCTCCAACGCTCTAAATGACATTGATATTCCTATTTCCCAATTTTTTAAGTGTTAGTATTATCCACTGACTTCCCATTTTGGAAGATGATAAATTAGCTCTCTTTTCCAAAACCCCAATCCACAAAGTACACATTTTTATCCCCTCTATTCTTTTCCAATATATTTCTAACTTTTATTAGATCCTTAGTCAGTATTTGCATTGTTATGATTCAGTAAATACTATTTACAAATGAGCCACACAGTACAAAAGGAACACTTTTCCTTTTTTGGACAACTTTTTTTCACTATATTTATACCAATTTTTTCTGTATATATTTCTTCCTAATTTATTCCTAAACTCTTCCACAGTTGTCTACCTCTCTTAATACTTCAAATATATCAGATATACTATCAACTTCCTCCTCTTGGATACATTTCTGCAGAAATGTCCAATGTGGACTATTGCTACTTGACCTGCTACATACCTTTTATCCTGAGAACTCACTTTGTCATCTTTGGGATCTCTTATTCTCTCTTTTGTGTTAGGTCCTTGGGCCTATTACCCATATTTTCTTGATTGATTTGCTCCCTGGTTCCCATTCTCTAGCATCTTCCTATGAGAGGATATATGGAATACATGTTTTCGCAACCTCCCACTTCTGAAAGTGTCTTCATTCTACTTTTATAACTAACTATAGTTGTCTGAGTAAAGAATTCAAAGTTCAGGTCATTACTCCTGAGAATATTGAAAGCATTGCTCCATTTCCTTCAGTTTCTTGGGCTACAATGGAGAAACCCAATGCCATTCTGATTCTTGATCCTTTAACTGCAAACTCATTTTTTCCTACTAGAAGATTTTAGAATAATGTTTGTTCATAATATTCTGAAACTTCAAAATAAGATGCTTTGGTGTGGCTCTACATTCGTCCACTATGCTGATCCTCAATGGAACCTTTCAATTTGGAAGCTCAAATTCTGAAGTTCTGGGAAATGTTCTTAATTTAAAATGCTTCTTTAAAGATTCCCTCCTTTTTCATAGTTTATTTTCGTGGCAGTTATCGTCCCCTACCTAACCTTCTATCTCTTAAATTCCATATGATTAGATTATTCCAGCCTCCATGCTGCCCTGTTGAAGTCATCTGCCACCCCAGCCAGGGTTACTTCTCCTCACTACATAAAGATTTTAGCTTCTGTCACACTGTTACTTTCTCCAATACCACTCCTGTCATAATCCTTGGTGATTTTATTATTCCCCATAGAAGATACTTTCAAAACTCCACCCTCTCGGTCCTGGGCCTTCTTTATATTAGAGATGCCAGTGATCTTTCTTCAACCCTACCTTAACCACTCACTGCTATGGTCCCACTGCAGGCCTTCTAATCACCAATTACTGCAAACTCCTCCATAATTTCAATATCCAATGTCACCCCTCCACACCCCCCCCCATCTGACCAGGTCACTCTGTCTAGTACACAATTCTAACCCTCTAGGACCTACAATCCTATCATTTTTCATGTCAGTCACCCACCTCAGGTCCTCTATCCCCTCTTAACCCAGTTTAAATTTCATGGTCAATCGTTATCATCTCTCCCCTGCCCATCAGGCTAAAACACAATTCAAGTAAACAAATACTCTGCCTATTCTTACTTATACCCACAAAAGTAAACATGGGTAGAGGAAAGAAAAAGAAAAAACAAAAACCTGCTAACATCACTATACCAATGGTCTCACTTCTTATTACTGACCTTACCTACTATTGTTACCTAGCAACCATTCTTTATTTCCAAGCCTCCAAAACAACTATTTCATCTCTTCTCTTTTCAAACTATCTGATAACTTTATTCCTATTTCATTGAGAAAATATAACCAATTAAAAAAAAATTCCACAAGTTCCCAGCACCATATCTATCTACCCATTGACCTAAATTAATACCCATATTCTCTGTCTTCCATCCTATTACCAAAGATGAACTTTCTGTGTTCCCAGAAAAGAACCACCACTCTTGATTACTCAAAGATGTTGCTCCAGTAATTCTCTCTTTTTTATAATGATGCATTTTTCCCTTTTATTGGATCTTTCTCATCAACATACAAATATGCTCCTTAAAAAAATCTTCACTGTTGTTTGTCCATTTATTGATGGTAGCCATTCTGACAGGAGTGAGGTAGTATCTCATTGTGGTTTTGACAAGAGTTGGTGAGGGTGTGGAGAAATGGGAATGCTTCTGCACTGTTGGTGGGACTACAAATTCATCCAGCCACTATGAAAAACAGTACGGAGGTTCCTTAAAAAATTAAAAATGGAACTACCTTATGATCCAGCAATTCCACTCCTGGGTATTTATCCAAAGAAATCCAAAACACTAATTCAAAAAAAATATGCACCCCTATGTTTATTGTAGCATTAGTAATAGCCAAGATATGGCAACAATCTAAATGCCCATCAATAAACAATTGGATAAAAAAATTGTGCTACATTTACACAATAGAGTATTACTTGGCCATAAAGAAGAGTAAAATCTTACCACTTGCAACAACATGTATGGAACTAGAAGTTACCATGCTAAGCAAAATATGTCACACTGAGAAAGACAAATAACAATGTCTTACTTATATGTGGAATCTAAAGAACAGAATAAATGAACAATCAAAATAGAAATAGACTCCAACTGACAGAGTCAGATGGGAGGGAGGATGGGCAGATAAGTGAGAACAGTGAAGGGAATGAGAAATGCAAATTGGTAGACACATCGTGGTTACTCAGATGTGAGGTATAGTATTGAGGGGAGTATAGGTAATAATGTTGAAAAAGCTATGTAGGGTGTCAGGTGGACAATGGATCCTTTGTGGGGAACACTTCATAAATTACATAGACACCTACCCACTGTATTGTACACTTGAAAACCATACAAATTAATGTTGAATGTCAACTATTACTTAAAAATATATATATATATATAGTCATGGGATGTAGAGTACAACACAAGGAATATAGTCAATGGTATTGTAACAATGGTATTGTAAGGCATCCAATGGGAAACAGACCTGTTGGGGTTATTACTATATAAAAACTGTAAATGTCTAAGCAGTATGGTCTCTGGTACACATGAAACTAATTTAAAAAAACAAAAAACAAAAAAACTTTACTGACCCATTTTTCTCTTACCCTTAATAGCAAAGCTTCTCAAATGAGTCTCTACAGTCAGTCTCCAACTGCCTTCTACTTGCTTCCTCTTATATCCCTATCAGACATTTACCCTTAGCACTCTACAGAAATGGTGCTTGACAACCAATAACTCCACATTGCTAAGTATAATGCCCACTTGGCTGTTCCTATCTTAATTTAGTCTTGCAGCATCATTTGGCACAACTGTTTTATCTCTTCCTTAAAACCCTATCTTCACTTTGCTTGCAGGACACTTCTACCACACAGGCTATTCCTTCTCTGTCACTTTTACTGGTTCCTCCTTACCTCACTGTAAATGTTTAAGTATCTATGAATAACTCAAATACTGCGATAATTTCCTAATTTTCTCCTTTATTCTACCATTGCTCCTTCCAGTCTATTCCAAACATAGAAGTCAGATGATCCTAGTAATGTAAGTGAGGGAGTTCCAGTTCCACTATGGCACTGTAGGCCCTCTATAGCTTATCCCTCTCATTGATTACAATGACAAACTCTGGACAAAATACAATAAGCTGAGGTTCCTGAAAAGTGAACAAAAACAGTCTGATTGCGGAGTATTATTTTACAAGTATATTAAGTTCAGTGGTATGCAATATAGTCATCAAGCTTTATGTTACAAAAACTGAGATTTCCAATAAATGATGTTCTTTCATAGTATACAATTTTTAAATGTCTTTAACATTTTATGTTAACATGCCCAAGTTATAACCATTAACAAATAAAAGCCCTAAAAGTGTAACTATAAGTTGTTCATAAAATGTTTATAGACTTCTTTATGACAAAATTAGATATTAACACTCAAGGTGATACTGTCAAAATTAGACTTTTGGAAAATGAATAAAAATGTCATAAACAGCAAATACTGAAATATTTAAAAAGAAAGCCACTGAGTGAACATTTACTGAATACTATACACTACTATACCATGTATCATGAGGACTGTAAGGAAATAAAAACAGTTACAGCTAATTCTTACATAGCAATATGCCAGAAACCATTTTAATTATTCAAATTCATTTGGTCCTCACAATAACACTAAGCAGTAGGCCCAATTATTTTCACCATCTTAGTGACTACAAAACAGGTTAAGTAAGTTGTCCACAGTCATACTATAAGTAACTGATGGAGCAGGGAGTGTAACCTTGGCAGTATGGCTCCAAAGTTCCTGTTCAACCACTACATTATGCTGCCATTTAAAAAGAGAAAATATAATATAAAAGATGCTTAAAGTTCATTTTAAAATATTAATATTGTAGTCAAAATACACTATTTTAAGTTTTTCAACATACTCACACAAGTACAAACACACAGCAAAGATTAAAGTAAAAGTTCATAAATACCTGGTGTTCCAATGGCTCTTACATATGAAAATGCAATGTTTGCTTTTCCTTTCAGAGCATTTTCTATATTCTGAAGGCCTTCCAGGGTGGTAATATATTTTACTTCATTAAAAAGAAGAGCACTAAAATAAACAGAAATGTAATTGGTAGAAAAATGTGATGCAAATTTACTCATTTGATATGTATTTGTTGAGTAAATTAAAGAACTTAATAAAAAATTTATTAAGAACCTAAGCAGTTTAATACTTAATTAAAATCACTCTCTAAATTATTAGTCTGTCCCTAAGAATATCAACTAGAGACAGTTGTGAGAAATGGTGCTCTTTTTCCAACCTGAGTACCTCAATGTATTTAAACTGTACTTGCTAATATCCTAGGGCCAAATACTCCTTTAAAGATCTCTCAGTGTGAACACATTTAAGCCCTTCACACATTTAAATTGCAGGTTTCCTGCCATGGTCTGTGAGGCCCAGCATGACCTAGACTTTGCCTACTTCTCCAAACTCGTTTTTTTTTACCATTCCTCACACCTACCACACTTCAGGCACACCTCAGGGCCTTTGCACACACAATTCTTTGCTGAAAGCTATTCCCTCTGTTCCTTCTTGTACATATGGTCTCAGAGAAGCCTTCCCTGTTGGTCCTACGTAAGTAGGTCTGTAGCATTTTCCTCTTTCATTTTCCACTATTCCTTCACAGTATTTAACCACAATTTATAAATATTTACATATTCACTTGTTCATCCCTGCCTCTCTCATTAAAATCTTACCTTTGTGAGGCAGAGATCTTGCATATTTTATCACTATATCTATAATAACTTAGTACACATTGTAAGCAATCAACATATAGTTGTATGAATAAAAGAAAAAGTAGGGTAGGAATCACTTATTCCCATTCTTCATGTGAAGAAATGCAAGCTCAAAACACTGGAAGGCTTATTTACTCAAAAACACATTTACTGAATCAAGGAACCAGGACCAGAACACAAAACAGATCTTCTTACTCCTAGTTCAGTGATCTCTCAACTTAACTGTAACTTCCAATCATCTTTTCAATGTGTAAATCAGACTAATTGATTGTATTTCTTTATGCAAAACAATCTTCTTTATTAATTTTATACTTCTATATAAATTCTTTATGTCTAACAACTCATTTCAGTGTGTGTGTGTGTGTGTGTGTGTGTGTGTGTGTGTGTGTGTGTTAGACAAACTTTATCACCAAAAAATCAGTCAAGCATGGTTTCCTCTTAAGGAAAACATGGCACTTTCCACTAATACTGTAGTTATTAAATTTTTTGGTCTCAAGATACCTTTACAGCCTTAAAAATCATTGAGTTCCTCAAAGAGCGTTGATTTATGTAGGATACATCTACCAACAGTTGCCAAAACAGAAATGTTAAAAAAAATTTTAAGTAACAATAAATACCATAGTATGTTAATATAAATGACACTTTTTTTAATTTATAAAAACCCTAAATTTTCCAAAAGAATAATTAAGTGAATGGCACTGTTTTACATTTTTGCAGATCTCCTTAATAGTGGAGTAAACATATCAGCTTCTCATATCAGCTTCTGCATTCAATCTGATGTGACATTACACAACACATGAGATAGTCTCTGGAAACTGCTGCTATATTCATGAGGGAATAAAGTGAAAAAGGCAAATCATTTCTTTGTATAATGTTAAAAGTATTGTGATTCCATGGACACCCTGAAACCGCTAACCTACATTACACTGGCTTAAATATTGACTTATTTATTACAGATTCCTTCAACTTTTTAAAAGAAATAGAAAACTTGATCTACCATTCCCAGGGCTCTTGTTTTGTTTTTTTTTTTAAATTATTTACAGAGCAGTATTCACTAGGTGCTGTATATTTTCAAGTCTTCATTTAAATCCTCAATGATAATCTCAGAATATTCTTCCTTTAAAACCACACACACACACACACACACACACACACACACACACACTCTGAGGGATTAAGGAACCTACTCGAGATCAGTCACTGGTAGAACTGAGATTCAATCCTGACTTTCTGACACTAAGGCCAGGACTTTTAAACTACATTATTACTAACCACTCTTGTAACTTGGAAACCAAGTGGAAAGGGAGCCAGCAAACGTAAGGCAAGGGAGTCTTGGCAATCTCGGCTACTGGTTGCAATTACCCTTGAGTTACTTCAAAACAGTTGGGAGGTGCCATCTAGTTACTTAATTGAACTTTCCCATAAATTCTAGCCTTCAAAATTATATCCACCCATTTATCTTTATTGCTCTAGCAGCTCTAATCTATGTGCATCAAAAATTAAACCTGGAGGGGTTCCCTGGTGGTATAGTAGCTAGGCTTCGGTGCTCTCAACGTCGCGGCCCAGGTTGGATTCCCAGCCAGGAAACCACACACACAAAGGCAAACAAAAATTAAATCTGGGAGAAGAAATCTCCCTACTCCTTTTTCTCAAATAAAGACTGGCAAGTAGAAATTGAAAAATCCAACATTTGAGGGCCACTTACCACAGGTCAGGCTCAGTACTAAGCATTTATAAGTAGTGGCAGTTTATCAGTGTTGGGACAGCCTGGTTCTGAACTCTTCTCTTTTGCATTGGGAATTCCCAGTGTTCTAAGTGTTCATGGTGGGCAGAGCCCACCTCATAAAAGGGCAGAGTGCCCTCATAAAATCTACCGTTATGGTAAACTTGCTTTCCCAAGTTCCTTGCTGCAAGGCATACCTATATGACCCAGAATCACTTGCCTGAGCTAGTGATGTAAGGAATCAGAGACAGTGAAGAATTATTTCAAGAAGCAGTAGCAGCAATAGTCAGCTTCAAATGCAGCACTGACAAATGCTGGAGATGCAAGCTGTGGCATCCAATACTTAGCAGTAATGCAGCAGTCCCCTCCAAACTAGTTCTTTGCCATGCATGATCTTGATTGGAATTCAAAGCCCTATAAACTCTAAGTCTAATTCTCCAGATTTCCTAATGAACCTGAGACTTCCTTTATCTATTCCAAATCCTTTTCTGCTTAAGCCAGTCAGACCCAGATTCTGGGGTTTATAACTAAGCAGTCTCAGCAATGCACTGTTTTCTTTAATTTTGATGGCAACCATCTGAGCTCGCTATTATCATTAACTCCATTTTACAGAGAGGGCCATCGGGCTTAGATAGGTTGCCTTGCCTAAAGTCTCAAAGCTCATTAAGTAGTCGTTATCCATGAGGTAATAATAATCAAAACTAATGACATTCATAATCTGATGAGCTCTATAATTTTTCCCAATGGTTTCCTAGCTTTAATATATTTGTTAATGTTAAGTTCCAGAATATGGACACATCTAGGGAAACTGTAGGATCCACTGCATAAGCCTGTGCTCCTTCCCTCCAACCACAAGGAGAAATACTGACAGAAATGGGTTAAAGGGTAAGTCTGTCTCGGGATTTTCTTGCTCTTATGGTGTGGGTAAACTGCCTGGGGTGCTCTGACCTGGGAGCTCCTCCTGCCCAGAAAGGCCTTTCTTTTCCTTGGCATGCTTTCCCTAAGACCTTTCTATTATAGCCATTAGATACATATTAATAAGATAATAGCCAAGAACTGAGTAGGTGTCAGAAAAAAAGGAACTGAAGAGTCTACATGAACCTGCTTTTAGAGTTGCAGCCTGCTCAGCGTTTTGTTATATTTCTATCATTATTCAAATTCTAAAACACTCAATAAAAAGAAAAGTTACTAGGGAGTTCCCTGGTGATGTAGTGCTAGGCTTCGGTGCTGTCAATGCTGCAGCCTGGGCTCAATTCTCAGCCAGGGAACTACACACATTAAAAAAAAACAAAACAAAAAAACAAACAAACAAAACAAAGTTACTATTTTGCCATAGCAAAATCCCTAGGACAAAAAAAAAGAAAGAAAAGGAAATGGCAGGGAGAACAACACAGAGAGAGATAGACAAATTGCTTTCATCTATATTGGGACTGGTCATATCCATGCATAAAATTAAAGTATTTTACTAAGCATTTTTTAAATTAATAGGTTTTTCAAAAAAACGAGCAGGTAGAAGCCATCTCTGAAATGTAAATTAAGAGTATAAGAAATAACAAAGTTCACAAACGTCAGCCTTTGTCTTTTTGTCATACATCATATAATATATTCTCTTACTAGCCTACTTCTTACAAAATTCTTATCACCAGAAACAATCTTATGGGCTTATAGCACAACATTTCTGTTCTTCCCATTTTTAACATGAAAGAGTGAAGCTTCCAAATTCATTTATCATCAAGGCAATATTTTTTGAGCACCTAACATATGTCGTGCGCTGGTAGAAAGATTTTGTATAAAAGGACATAGTGTGGAGATAGAACCATTACTACCAATTAACACAGAGCTGTGAGGAATTGAAATCCAAAACAAATGATTTCTAACTGAAAATTTTCAGTAACAAGTAGGTCACTATCAAAACAGGAACCCACCTAAATATACCATGTAGAAACAAAACTCAAAACCTACTAAGAACCAGCATGGGCTCAGTTTAGGAGTGATAGAGGAAGATATCCCTAAGAGCAGTTTTTCTCGGAGGTTCTACAGTAATGTTACCTAAAGACTCAGTACCCAGGATCAGCAATAAAGTTTTAAAGAATAAAACATTAGCAAATATTATGATAGCTGAAAATAATTCCTATAATATTTGAAGTCCATATTGTTATAAGTAGTATGTTAATTTAAAGGGAAACAAACCTTCCATTTTCTGACAAAATACTGTCACAAGAATACCATGTACCACATCTTAATGAAAAGTTAATGAGATTTCATTGTTTCTTATAATGCTGAATAATCTTTCCTTTTTGCATCATTGGATGATTTTTAGGAGTCAATAATGACTGGAAGAATGGCCTTGCTTTGCAACTGCTGGTAAATATCACAAGCAACTGTCACAGATGAGCACGTGAACTCACTTCTGTTAGCACTGTGTGAACAGAACCATAGGTATACACCCGCTTTTGGATAGCTTTTCTTTGCCTTTATTGCAAAATGAGACATCCTGAATTTACACAAAAATAATTAAATAAATAAATAATAAAAAGGCAACTAACATTTGTAGAGCACCAGGTAAAATACACAATGTATTTTTACATGTGTCGCCTTATTTGATCTTCCTAATAATCTCATAAGGCTATAATTATAACATTGAGAAATGAGGGAAACTAGCAATCAGAGAACATACAATGCTCAGAGCACATGATGGTAGATAAAGAATGGGGGGACTCAAATGCTCAGTAAATTCAGACTTCTTCATAGAGTATATCATACAACCTTCCAATCATATTTGAGATTATAATGTCTTAATCTTATACCTCTGACTTGCTTCATTCAGACTGATTAGATATATAGTATTCTCAATCAACAAATAAAGGTTAGTTGTTACTTTAACCTTCTTTTCCTAAATACCCTTCTTAATCCATCTAGAAGCTGGGAGAAAATTTTACTCCCAGTTTCTAGATGGATTAAGAAGTATATTTAGAAAAATTATCAAACCACTCCAATTCTACCAGTTTTGATTATGTATATTTTAGAAAAATGAGCTAAAATAAACCAGTGGTATCCAACTTTTTGGCTTCCCTGGGCCACATTGGAGGAAGAATTGTCTTGAGCCACACATAAAATACACTAATACTAACAATAGCTGATGAACTAAAAAGAAAAAAAAGGACCATGCATAATTTTTATAATGTTTTAAGAAAGTTTACAAATTTGTGTTGGGCTGCATTCAAAGCTGTCCTGGGCCGCATGCAGCTTGTAGTCTACAGGATGGATAAGCATGTTTTAAACTATAAACCCAAATTTTTATTTTTAATTTAAATTTTATTTATTTTGCAAACTGGTGACACTTTTATATGGCTCAAAACATAAAAAGGTACCCAAAAAGTGAAAAGAGAAAAGATAAATTTGACTGACTAATTTTTTAAAGAACAAAATGGGGACATTTCAAAGATAAATGAAAAACTTGGGGAGGAATGAGCACTCTGTGTCTTCTTTATACAAGAAGAGTGCCTAAAAATTAGTAAGAATAAAGTGCAAAACATGATAGAAAAATTAGCAAAAGATATGCCGTTCAGTTCCATTTCTAGGAATAGTATGCAACTGCAAGAGTACCAGGCACTGGGTATTTCAAACTAATGCACTTAGCACCTATAAGCAGGATGACAGACTGAAAGGCAATTCTTGCCTTGTGGTAATTTGCAAGGTACAGCTATGATATGGTACACTATTTAGCCCAGTTCTTCAACATTTAAAAACTACTACTGAAAACATTTTTTTTTCTTTGTATGTGGGTAGCTCCCTGGCTGGCAATTGAACCTAGGCCGCAGCGGTGACACGGCCAGCGACAAAGCCTTAAGCCACTACACCACCAGGGAACTCCAACATTTTTTTTTTTAAATACTGTATTTCACAAGTCAATTTTCTTATATTTTAAATAAGAATGAAGACATTGCCTCTTTGGAATTCTACTCGCCGCCACACACACACCGTTTCTTCTTCCCGTAAGTGTTGGTGTTGTCCTAGAATATTCCCTGGATGGACCCTTATGTTAACAAGACCTAGATCTGTACTCCTTACGGGCTCAAATTCTTACAGCTGTTTGAGACTCAGGTATGATGAACATTTGACTTGTTAAATTAGACTTAGCTTCTTTAGTAAATTTGTTCTTCTTCTTTGTTTATTTCAGATGGTGATCAGATAGAATTTGGAATAGAGTGAAGTGGAAAAGGGATTAACTCAAATTTGTAATTTTGCTGATTGTTACCAAATTAACTATTACTAAGTCCAGTTAATTTCACCTCGTAAGCATTAAAAAGAAAATTCTCTTTGCTATCTCCACGTCCCTAAACTGTACAGTGGCCACACAATAGTTTCCCTGTGTGCTTAGACCCCACAAATCTGTCACATCACCAGAAGGAGCTTTCCAATACTAACTTGATCACCATCACTTATTGCCTATAACCATTTGTTGAGCAATCAGGTATTGCAATGACCAATAAGGACAGGAAGCCAAATGATCCAGCCTTTATTCACTTACTGTAACAGTACAAGCAAGAAGCAAAAAGAGAGGCATTGGCTCCTGAAAACTCCACTCCTTTCCCTGGCATGGAACAGCCCCAGGTGAGAGTCAGGTGGGCCCAGCACAGATGTAAGAAATCATCCAAGGAGCCCAAATCAAAAGGTTCCAGCCTCTTTATGGACTTGTGGGCTGGGATTAAGGAAAGGGGGAAGGTTGGGGTGGAAAAGGTCTGAGTCAAAGTAGAGATAAGGAAATAACAGAAGTACCTGGAAGGCGCCTCAGCCAAAGTCCCTGATAATGAGGCCTCTAATAAAGATACTTGGGCTAGAAATGCAGGTGTAACTAACAGTATGTTTGGCCCAAGGGATTGAGAGCGGGGAGGGTCCTGAATCCCAGACATCAGTTTCTCTAAAAAACTGGACCCAACACAAGTATGGTAAAGGCACCTTCCCCCTACGCAGCCTGCCAGGCAATCCCCTGTAATTATCTACAGTCAAATTTTGGCCTGGAGCTGGACTCCCCACCCTCTGGTGATTATCCAAAAGCCTGAACTTCTTCACATGGTTAACAAAGATCCCTTCATCTGACTCCATGCCTCATTTCCTGCTTCATATTTCATACTCCAGTAAAAACTATCCCCTCCAAACTATTCTAACTTCCATACCTTTGCTCACACACTTCTTATTGCTTTCCCACCTTCCAGCTCTTTACCAAGCAAACTCCCACTTACCCTTTAAGACTCATCCAGAGTGCCACCCCCTTCAGGAAGCCTTAGTAAATATCCACCCTCATTGTAAACACAAGTAACTATTGCCTACCCTCCGGATCCTTAAGGCCTTACGCATACATACTTCCGTTCTACTTACTACATATTTTCTGTTTATATCTGCAACAAAATGCTAAATTTCTAGAAAACAGAAGCCACATGCTATTCTGTTTTGTACCCCTAGTGCCTAAGAGGTACCTGGCATATAACAGGAACATGGGGAATAATCTTTGTGGAATTAGTGTTCTATAAATGAACACTAGTATAGCACAAGGAACAGGACATGACACAGCAGGACTGCTCTGTCTACAAGCCCCACAGGCTAGCTGGTTCAGACAACAGGGTCCCCAGCACTGACAGCCTCCCTACATCTAAAGCTCATCTAAAGTTTCAAAACCACCCTGCCATCAGGTTGCCCAAGCTGGAAGCTCCTCCAGGATTTACTGTCAAAGACAATCTTATTTGTCTCTCCCCCATTCCTCAAAGACTTTCCTTTCTCTGTTTCTTCACCCTCGTTTCTGGGTCAAAGACAATCATCAGGTGTCCACTGCAAAACAAGTATCACTCATATCTATTACTTGGACTTTACGCTAAACTTTTGTTTGTTTGTTTGTTTTGTTTTGTTTTTACGTGGGTAGTTCCCTGGCTGGGATCGAACCCAGGCCGCAGCATTGACAGCGCTGAAGCCTAGCCACTACACCATCAGGGAACTCCCAGCACTAAACTTTTTATGACCCGCAAACCTCAAGACAGCTACCCCTTTCTCTATCCCAGGAAAGGGCTTCTAAGGCTCTCTGGAATTCCTTCTTCTAAAGGCCATCTTTCATACCTTACAATTGGCTTCTTAGTCTACAGGCCTCAGGATTCTTGGTTGTCAGGGATTTCTTAAAAACCTTTCATTAACGTATTATTAGTGCTGGAACATGTAAAGGTGTCCGTTTGCAATGTGATAAACATGACTTCACCTATAAGTTTTGGGTTTCATATCATTTAACTTTTACCCAATTTATGTGGCAATCAGGCAGAGAAAAGAAGGAAGAGGAGAGACAAACATAAAAGAAAACCACCCAATGTCTGCAAAGGTCTTATTGGGTAACAGATCTACAACAATGGTAAATTGGGAAAGTCTGTGTAAACTTGTGTCCTTAAAAAGTCATAGCTCTACCAACAAAGAGAATACTAGACTTCATTCAGAGGGAGATAGGTCTGAATTCAAGGCCTAAGGGCTCCATGCTATAAAAGGTAAGTTAGATTCACTCACTCTCTCAGGAAACATTCAGGTATGTGCTGGGATGATGTGAACTGTTTCTGCACTTACTGAGCAGGCACAGAGCTACAGCCTCTAGAAAAAGTAAGGCTGGGTGAGAAGAATGCTAGACACTTTAAAAATTCTAGTCAGAATAGCAAAATGAGCTTCTTACCTAGTAAAACCCTCACTTCACTGGTACAATCAAAAGCAAAAGCAATAGTATGACCCATGTGGTCATGCTGTGTCATCTGCTACTTTTATACAGAGTACCTATATGTTTCTGTATCATTTCCCATTTAAGAAATTTTAGATCCTGCACGTGGGAAGATAAGACTTGCAATGTGTATGAAACTGATGCCTACTAATATAATGTTAAAACTCTAATAAAACTATCTTAATCGATTGTGATGGTCTAAAATGAAATCACTACATAAGTAAAAAAATGAATGGGTACCAGCTGTACTTACAAGAGAACATGAGCAATGATGGCATTCACATCAAACAAGGTATCAGTAGGGAATTCTCTGAGTAATATGTTGCCCCTGCAAAAAGTTCAGAAAAGTATTACAGAACTATTTCCATAGCATCCAATTTATTTGTTTCTATAATATACCAGGCTGTAAGTTCTTTAATGTTAGAGCCTGTATCCATCATCCCATGCATCTATCAACGTGATGGCCATCATGTACAGTCAAATGTTTACTGAAGATACAGTCAGTAACTAAGTTGATTCTGAAAAGCTTAGGTCCTGGGCTTAGCAAAAAGACTGGGAAAATACATGAATCCAAACAGGGCTTCCTACCGACCTCTCTGTCACACACACAGAGATTCTCCAAATTGGGCTGGGAAGAGGACCAGTAAGAGAGAGAAAGAAGTGTCCCCAGCAGTAAGTCCCTGAGAAGGGAGGCTCTCTCTCTCTACTTCCTAGGCCAAATCCCAAGGGTTTGAGGAAAGAATGTGACAAAACTCAGACAGATTAGCAAATGCAAGTGCAGAGGAATCTGTAACCTGGCAGATCTCTCAAAAAGTAAAGTATGTTTACTTCACACCCAAATATCAGCCTGGCATATCTACATAGAACACTAAATTTGCTAAGTGCTTACTTACCAGGCATTTGTACTGGAAATTTGCATAAGCTTCTCTTGTAATACTCAAAACCACCGTGTGAAGTAGCTATTATTCTCCTCATTTTATAGATAAGGAAACTAAAGTGCAGGTAACAAACCTATTACATGGACTTTTTGCTAAGCTTCATATGACACCCCGCAGCATACAGGTTTATTCTGGCTTAGTGACATTTTATATACTTGAGTATTCTAGGGGTCTAGCTTTGTATTTGTCCATCACACTCAAAATAATATTTTACCTGAATAGATATGCTTTCATCAATTCCTTTCCTTTTCCACAGTATCTTGAGGCTTCTTCTTTGACACAATTAACCTTTAAAAGATTATACTTAAGGTTTAGAGTGCATATCAAAAGGTAACCTTTCTTAGTTAGAGAAACAAGAAGGAAAATTAAACATTACAGTTTGTCTCCAGGTCAAATTTTTCATTTTACTTTTCTTTCTGATTTGTATCTGATAATTGCTCACTTATTGAAGTGCTTGGGGTAACCCAGAAAAAGGAACTTTTTCTACTTCTAAGTCATATTTAATTATACCTAAGAGTTTACATTTAATTCAGTCTTATGAAGTAGGAGGTAACTAGGTAGAAAAGGAAGGAAACAAAGTAGGATGAAAAACAGGAGTAAAAGCCAGGAAGCACAGCAATAAGTGGTAAGTTGGAGCCAGGAAAGCATCGCAGCAGTCTGAACACAGGTGTGACAGATAGTGCTAGTTGCTTACCCAGAATCCATCCTCCCCCCCACTTTTTTTCTTTTTACTAACAGAACTTCACTAAAGCAAGTGCCCCATTAAAAAAACCTTTCCAGACCCCAAACAGTGAAGGATGGTTAAGTGGTGTTAGGAGAAGTCACATGATTGGAA
Source organism: Lyroderma lyra (assembly GCA_004026885.1). Taxonomy (NCBI): domain Eukaryota; kingdom Metazoa; phylum Chordata; class Mammalia; order Chiroptera; family Megadermatidae; genus Lyroderma; species Lyroderma lyra. The sequence continues at coordinate 112,866 of PVJL010001050.1, forward strand.
TTCCTAGAAGACTCTTAGAAGGAGGTTGAATGATACTCTTGCACTTCCCACTTCTTCCTGACAAAACAGACAAGATAGCTAAAGTACCAGCAGCAATCAGGGCCCAAGAGGAATCTTTCAAGAAGAAACCCTTGCTAAAGATGGCGTGACAGAAAGAATAAACCCGAGTCTCTGAAGATGTTAGAGCCACCATAACAGCCCTTGACAGCTTACAATCAGGATTCTATGTGAAAAATATCAGGAGTGCCAAAAATATGTATACACATTTTAAGATATGTTATATGTATTAACATTACTCTTCAAAGTTAAATTGAATTATGGTAGCAATGTGTAGTATGACGTTCACTCAAAAGATGGTATTAATCAAATGAATGCGAGTGTCACCATGCGACAGGCAGGACAGTCAAAGAAAATGGCGGAAGCACAGTTGTCATTCAAGGAGCACAAGACCATTTTGAAGTGGTATTTGAAATCTGACAACTTATCTGAGTTTCCCCTACATTCTCCTGAGTTAATACCCTTTGACTTTTACCTATGGAAGACCTTAAAGGATGTGGTGTACCACAGAAAACTGGCTACACTATCAGTACTTTAGGAAGAAATTGAAACAGCATGAACAGTGATACATGTGGACACTTTGGTCATCGTTGCAGTAGTTGGCCCTGATTAGAAGTGTCTGGATGCTGATGGTAATCACTTTGAGCACCTCTTGCAATGCAGAAGTCAAACATGACTTGTACTCACCTTTTGTTATTGGTATATATTGAGTGTTACAATTTTAATAAAGATTTTTCCTCTCTTAAAATGTGTATATGGGTTTTATTTGCATCCTTTGTATAAGGACAATCCTGGTAGCAACATAAAGATAAAATGAAAGGCACGAGAACACAAAGATAAGGAGGCAGGTTAAAAGAACATCACATCAGTTTAAGTCAAGGACGACTGGCACCTAAAGTAAGGCAGAAGAGGACAGAAGAGATTCAAGAGACTTTTCACAAATACAGTAAGTAAAAACTAGGGAGAAAATGTAAATGCAGCATGGGATAGAGTGGGGGAGGGAAGGGGAAAGAACATGAAGAAGTTACCAGATGGCGCAAACAGGTAGCCACCAGAATGACTTAGCAGAATTAATGCTACAAGAATAGTTACTTTGTTTTGGATTTTGTAAAATTTTTTTAAGATGGGCTTTTTTGTTGTTCAATTTAATAGAGTTTGAGGAATAAGAATGATAATTAGGGAAGCTACATTTGTTCAAAAAAAGCTACGAAAGAAGAACTGATACTCAGAAAAGATATCAAGAATACAGAATTAGAATTAGAAGTCAAGAGTATAGCCATAACCATAAAGAATAAATTTTACAGTAATTTTTTTAAAAATGTTTAAAAGTCAGAGCACAGGGGATGTTGGCATTATGACAAGAGATTTGTCCACTCATCCAGCTAACACATATTTGAGCACCTACCCTGTTACTGTTCTAGTCACTGGGGGGACACTTAAGTTCCAAATAAAAATCTTTATCTTTAGAACTTACATTGTAAAAGTAGAGACAATTTTAAAAATTAACGTATGTAATGTTAAATGCTATAAAGAAAAAATATTAAGGGGATAGTGTGTAACAGGACATTTTAGATAGGAATCAAGGAAGGCTTCTCTGAGGCGGTAACATTTGCTCAAAGAACTAAAGTAACAGTGATGCATACACATATGTAAATATGTGAAAGAGATGAGTTCTTAGCAGAGTGGGAAGATACCTGCAAAGGCTTTGTGGAAATAATACATCTGGCAGGTTCAAGTAACAGAAAGGTGACAGGTATGTGTCAGGAACAAACTGAGCAAGGTAGAGAGACAGAAAATGAGATTAAACAGGAAGCCAGTGTCCATAAGAGTAAAGAGTTTCAATTTTATCATAACTATAATGAGAAGCCTTTCTGACACAGCTGACTTACAGGTAGAGAAGAGTTTAGTGAGACAAAAGTGAAAACAGAAATGCCAATTATTAGGAAGGTATTGTGATTTTCCAGATGAAAAATGAAGATGGTTTGGACAAGGGATGGGGAATAAAAGTGAATACAAAAAGTGGTCAGAGTTGGAAAGTGTGGATAGAAGAACAGGAAGGACTTATTGATAAACTGATTATGACAGAATACAAAGTAAAGGGTGACTTAAAGGTTTTTTGTTTTAAATCTACATTGATATAGTAATATAGCTACACCAGCTTTCTTTACATTATCACTTGCATGATGTATTTTTTCCTTCATTTATTTTGAAGATTTCTGAAGCCACTAGTTTAAGACACATTTCTAAATAGCATACACCCAGCTTGACAATCTTTGCCTTAATTGGAACATTTAGTCCATTTATATTGCATTTTAGTGTTTTCCTTACCTACCTCTGCCTCCTAAAATCTTAACTTTTGAAGACAAACTTAAAATGCTACTTTTTGTGAAATTTTTCTCAATACCACATGTGACCTTCAACCCCAACAATCAGATATGAGCTTTCTTTTCTTTTAACCTTTACAGCATTTTATTTGTATTTCTCTTATTACAGTGCTCAGGTTTTGCTAGTTATTAAAATAATTTGTGAATGTGTTTTATCATCCCTATTTAGTATATAAACTCTCCAAAGAAATAGACCGGGGTCTTAGTCACTTTTATTTCCAATAGAAGACTAAACAAAGTAAGCTGATTTTAATCTCATAAACATTTACTCAGTATTATGTGCCAGGGACTGAGCTATGCACTCAATATAGTTCTGTCTTATTCCCCAGTCGTCTTTCCACATAGCTTAGCAACCTCAACTATAAAATCAAGTCTAAATTATGGTAGTTTATAAAGGCACCCCTGGGTATAAACCTTAATAATCTACTCCAGTTACTAGATACACAATTACTAGTTCCTAGTTTACTGGTTACTAGATAAACAGCACAATTAGCCCCTTTGAGTACTGTACTGAGGCATGCAATTAGAGACAGAGAAAGAGCTGTAAGATGAGGCAGGCAGTTCGAGACAAGGAAAAAGTTAACAAAAACAAGCTTAAGGGGGTTAACAAGAACTTGGCAAGCTGTAAAATCAATGAGTTGATAGGGCTACTGCTGCCACTTCTTGAAACAGCGGCCCCGACCTTGGGACACAAGTTTATCTGAGCCTGGCCAGCTGCAAGGACAAATTCAATCTCTATCCAGACCCCCTCAACACACCTCACACACCCCCACCCATAGGGTACAACCAACCTGTCTGATCCCAACTTATATGATCCCAATTTGTCTGATCCCAACTTGTCTGATCTGCCTGTACAGTATGCTAAATAGCATACACCCAGCTTGACAATCTTTGCCTTAATTGGAACATTTAGTCCATTTATATTGCATTTTAGTGTTTTTCTTACCTACCTCTGCCAATTCCCCTTGTCAATCAAAGAGGCCAATCAAAGGTCCCACGCCCAGATAGGTGGTATAACCCCTTACAACTAAAGAGAATAAAACTACCAGCGCCTCGTTAATTGAGGCTCTTGAGCCACTTGCCCGTTTGAGCCCGCTCCTACCTCTTAGGAGTGTACTTTCCCTTTGCCATTCCAGGCCCTTGAGTCACTCTCCTGCTCAGGCCTGCTTTCACCTCTATCTCTTTGTTTCACCTTACTTTCCCTTTCAATAAACTGCTTCTTCATTTCACCTCTACACTTTGATGTGTGGCTCATTCAATTCTTTGCTCGAGATACCAAGGACCTGGACACCACGTGAAGAAGGGTCCCATTCTGTTAAGAGTACCAATCTAGTATTTCATTTCTAAATTTCAGTTTAAAACGTTATTAAAAGCTCCTCAGAGATAAGTGCCATTATCATTCCAGGGTATAATCAACTGTTCAAAGTTAACTGAGACCTCTACAAACAGAATTTAATAAAATAAAATTTTTTAAGGTATATAGCCAGACATAAGATATATTTGGTCACTACCACCCCTACCACCCCCACGCCCCCACCCCCACCCCTGGTTCACAGATACAGAGTTCCTAAAACCCTTGTAATTTCCTGAGTGATAGAACTACTAGGAGTATCTTTTGTTCTGTCTGGTCTTTAACTCCAGTTTCTGACTTAAGAGCTTCTAAAACTCTTGGAGTGTCTTTTTGAATGCTAATGAATGACTGGTGGCTGTGGGGCCCTAGATAGGTTCAACATAGGGACTGGACTGGTCCCTAGAAAGACAAATACATGATTAAGAGGGTTGGAATTTTCAGCCCCATCTCCTATCCTCTAGGCTAGAGATTGTTAATCACTGATGACCAGATGATGAATGATTTAATCATTCATACCTACACAATGGGACCTCCATAAAACCGTAACCCTACCAGACCGCTGTACCGATTTCTCGGTCATTCCAAACCTGCCGCTAGACCGCTGTACCTAATTTTCGGTACTTTGCCTGGTATGTGAAAATGACTCCAAGTTCCATCTTAGTCTAACCACTTGTTTGCATGTAACTAACATGTTTCTGTATCATGTTGGTTTTTCTCTTTATTGCTCAGGAGCCCAGGTCTAGGGGACAGTTAGGTTCAGGGCCTCAGGTCTGGTAGGGTTAAACAACAGAGTCTGGAGTTTCTGGGTGGCGAACATATCCAAGTACTGGGAGGATGACACATCCCAAACTACCCCAGGACAGAAGCTCCTGTGCTCAAGACTATTCTTAACCTTGCTCCATGCATCGCTTCCACATGGCTGTTCCTGAGATAGCCTTTGTAACAGGCATGTGTCCAACGTGCAGCCCAAAACGGCTTTGAATGCAACCCAACACAAATCCTTAAAACATTATGAGATTTTTTTGTGAGATTTTTTTTTTTTTTTTAGCTCATTGGCTATTGTTAGTGTTAGTGTATTTTATGTGTGACCCAAGACAGTTCTTCCAATGCAGTCCAGAGGAGCCAAAAGGTTGAACATCGCTGCTTTATAAGAAACCAGTAACAGCACTAATAAGTAAAGTATTTCCCTGAATTCTGAGAGTCACTATAGTAAATAGTCCAATCTATACAAGAGGTAGTGAGAACCCCCAATCTGAAGGCAAGTCCTACAGCAGTTGTAGGTAGCCTAGGGACACACTACTTGTGACTGGCATCTGAAGTGACAGGCAGCATTATAAGACTGAGCCCTTAATCTGTGAGGTCTCTGCTACCTCGCATGGTTAGTGTCAGAACTGCTTGGTGTAGAAAACATACATTTAGTGTTAGAAGTGTTCTGTGGGTAGAGAGAACAGTATCCCTTTAATAGCCAAGGTTAGTTACCCTTCCTATTCCTCCTGCCCTGGGAAGTCTAGCTACAGAGACCAAGAAGGATAACAGCCATCTCTCGAGGAGGAAGGCTAACGAACTAAGAGCAAATGTACATAGTACAAGAAAAATGGGTTCTAGGAAAAGTAAGTGTTCTGTTTATAAATTCCTAACTGGGCAGGTCACGGTAGGTAGTCTTGCCCCAGGCATATAACTTCTTTTAAAAAGCTATCTTTGCCTTAAGCAAGCCCAGTCCATTGTTTCTGTGCATTGAGGTTAACACACCTTTAAAATGCCTTTTTTCAGACCTCCTTCAAATGCCCTTTCAGACCCCTCAAAAGAGCACATAACCTTAACTATCCTGTAATCCAATCCCCACCTTGCTTTCTCCCCCCTTCATGTAATCTTCCTTATATTCCCTCCTTAATTTCAAATGCATAAAAGAAACTGAAAAATTGTTATTCTCTGAAGCATCTGAGATCTTAACTCCCCAACATGTATCATCAGTTTGGCTATGGATTTGGATGTTTCTTACCTCAACAAGAGAAAGACAGATGGAGACTAATCTGAAAGAATTTAATAATTCCTGGGTTACTACTCATTCAGTTTTCTGAAGCACAAATTTTATGTTTAAACTAAATGAAAGCCTCAGGTAGCTATCTAACCCATGATGCTTGTAAAAATTTTCCATGATACTCCATGGCCAGTATGAATATTTCCTAAGAAAAAAATTAAATATGTAATTTCAAGTTAGGCTGTTTTAACTTTATAATAAAAATAAATGAGAACTGCAACATAAACAATTATAAAGACTTAGAACAGCCTAAGGAATGGAAAAATATTTCAATTACCTCAATTTTAGTACCTCCATTTATGCTAATGTAATTTTTATTTATTTGTTTGTTTGTTTGTTTGTTATGTGGTTAGTTCCCTGGCTGGGAATCAAACCCAGGTCCCAGCACTGACAGCGCCAAAGCCTTAGCCACTATAATACCAGGGAACTCCCTAAAGTAAAATTTTTTCATATATAAAAATATTTTTATTGTTAGACTTAATGGGATGACATTGGTTATCAAGAGTTACATAGGTTCCAAGTGTACAATTCTACAGTGCATCGTCTATTTGTTGCATTACATGTTCACCACCCAGTGTGAGTTCTCTTTCCATCAACAAAATTTAATAAATAATTGAATTGTGCATATCTATCATGACACACATCAGGGAAAACAAAACAAGCGCCTAACTATACGACTGAAAATGACACCACAGCTTGAATAGAAGTGTACAGAACAAAATTAAATTCTAAGCTAAAGAATTTTAAACAGCTTTTTTCTCTATGTGTACTGATTTATACAAAAATCTGGAATGATCTGTGCTTGTTTATTCTTATGAAAAAAAAGTTAGAAATAATATTTTTTTCTGTTTGTAAAAAGATTTTAAATAACATAAGCATTTTTAGATTACTCTGTCTTAAGCCACATAAATATAAAATGTCTGTCACTAATAATTTATTAACATAAATATCTTTCTACCTTTGCAACTGAAATTCCATAGTCCTGGAGAGGTTTAACAGCCTTATTCAGTTCTTCAAGAAATACAGAGGCACTTGGAGAATCTAAAATAAGAAACGTTTTATGAATGTTTAATAACTTGATCCTTAGGAAAGATGAATTTTTAAAATTAAACCCAAAGCTGCAAACTGAAGAAGAAATATATTAGTTTGCATAACTTGTATGCAACAACAAATAATTGGTAACTAAATATATACCTAGTTTTATATACCCTTATTTCCAAAGCTTCATTATTCTTATTTCTAATGTCTTTATAATGACATATTTTTAACTTTGTAAGTGACCTTAGAAACCTGCTAAAACAATAAAGAAGTGTAAAACCTAATATTTGGCATTATTTTTCCAAATTTAATACCATATACGAAGCACACATGTACGCATGCACAAGACTTTGAAAATAAGTACTATTTTCAAATCACAATTATAAGAAAGCCAACAGAAGGGGTTCCCTGGTGGTACAGTGGCTAGGCTTCATGCACTCAATGCCATGGACCTGGGTTCGATTCCCAGGCAGGGAATTAACCCCCTTAAAAAAAAAAAAAAAAAAAAGCCAACAGAAATGTGTATTTACTTCACTTACTAACTCCAAGAATAGTGTTTTTAATGCATGAAGGCTTAAATAAGACCATCACAATTATTAGTTATGTTCAATAGTTATACTAGTTAATTCACTTTAATTAATGGTACAGCTAATGCAGAGTATTAAACTACAGCACTACAGATACAACATTTAAAGTTTAAAAATACTTTTAAAATATTTACATACTAAAAATATCAAAAAGTACTTTCAGAAATGACTAAATAAAATTCAGATGGTGTTATAAGAATAGCTAATTTTCAATCTAGTATTTACTATGGACTTATCACATGTGTTAAGTCACTTAATCCTCACAACAAAAAAAGTACTATTTCCTTACGGACAACAAAAAAGACAGAGAAGCTCAGTGACTTGATCAAGGTCTCACAGCAGGTCAACTGATAGAGTCAGGATTCAAACTCAAGCAGGTATACTATAGCAGCAGCTTTGGAGCACATACTAATCCTAACAATAAGTTCCCACTGGGTATACTGCATAGCAATAGAAACAAAATCATAACATAAAAACTACTTACCAGATAGACAAAAATAAGCTAAGGAGGCTTTTCCTGGTTGGAAGGTACTGAAATATTCCTGAGGAGTCAGTTCTGGTAAAGAGTATACAGCTGACTTATAAAAAATGCACATCATGACAAAAGAGATGCCAACTCTAAATACACTGAAACTGGAAGACATCATCAGTTATAGTTGGATGTAGGCAGAGTATTCTGTTTTGTTCACTGCTACGTTCTGTTGCCTTGAACAATACCTGGCCAAGAGTAAGTAGGTATTCAAAATTTTGCTAAACCGATCTGTTGAATAATAAATGAAGTAAAATCTGCAAAAAAAAAAAGAAAAAATATATAAGGCATTATTTATATGCACACATATATATACGATTTGGCTAGTACTTAACTATTTTCTTCTAGCAAAAATTTGGGAGGGTATGAGATATGGCATTGATTTAATAATACTATTGATTTTTGATATTTGCAAACGCTATAAAAGATACCTAAAAAATGTAACACAAAGTATCAAGTTGAAGATAGTTACTGGGGTATCTTATGCTAATTGTCATTTTTAAGGGTTCTAAAATTAATTCTCAAATATGCAATTTATTTTTTAAATTGGACATTTTATCCTCTACCAAGAGTGGATTTACAATAAAACACAAATAGCTATTTAATACCATCAATATGGCAGTGAAATATCTAAAATATGTCTATTGTATTTACATTCTTTTTACTTTAAATCCCCTAGAAGACAGCTATTAAAACATTTTTAATGCTCAAGACTTAGATTTATTTATACAGGTTAGAAATTCAAGTATCTTTTTCAACTCCTATTTTAATTCAGTTCCATTTTCTAACCTTAGATTTGTTCTAGATATCCTCCTCTTATCTTTTCATGCTGTACTCACTTCCACACTGTACTCCGTATCTGCTGTCAATTCTCCTCTGTTTTGCTTCTTTCAAACTTCTCTTAAACAGTTTCTTCCTTCAGGAAGTTTTTCTACTGAAAATCTGTATTATCTGAAGTTTAAAAAAAAATAGGTTAGGAAAATTCATATATGAAAACATCATACTTTTAGAAGGTAAAGATACACTCAATGGTATAGGTGAGAATTTCATTATAATTTTTCATTTCAAATAGAACCCATATCTTTCAAACAAAAGATTACTATCTTAAAATAGGAGACAGGGTAAAAAGTAAAAAATTACTCATAAGGATAGGGGCAAAGTTTTTCAGTAAAGAATAATATGATAAAAGAATGAAACATTTGGGGAAAAATTATACTGAATTGGGCATTTACTCTGGTCTTTCAATATTATCCAAAAGCACATAACACCTCTCCCTAAGGAGCAGGTACATCTAAAAAATGTAGCCAATTACTCAGGATTACTTCCTAATATTCTTTTCATTAGAGCTCATTTATATCAAACAGTGAACAAACTTGCCATCAATTTTTAATAAGGAGCCAAGAGTTCAAAACTCAAGTAGAATGAGTGAGGACAGTAAGAGGTATATAAAAAAGTAATTTTAATGATATAATTAAGAGGCATCCATCACATTAAAATTGATTATACATTATAGCCATTTTAAAGCCACTTTATATTCATGGGCATATTTTAAAATAGGTCATGCAAGATTTTCTTTATATTCTGGGGGTTGGAGGTGGGAAATGCATGCATCCTGAGCCTAAGGGAATAACTATATAAAATTTGTTACTAATAAAATAACTTCAACATAATTAAAAGGTAAAATATTTAAGTAAATGCACAATTGAACAATTAGGAGTATAAAACACCATTTTTGTGTTATTGTGGTTACAATTTAATTATTTTAACACTAAATTGGACAACAAGGTTAACATGATTGTTTTCACCCAAAATGTATTTTGTAGCATGAAAAGGTCTAATCACACATTTAATGCTTGAATACTTTTCCATATCTCTCTCACTGGACAGATGACATTATACATGTGAAAGCACTGTGCATTTGGTCAATTAGAGATGTTGGTGATTATTCTTACATATTTTTAGAGACAGGAACTCAGGATCATTCCTACATATTTTTAGAAAGAACTCAGTAGTAACCTTGCAGTTTATTCCATCTTTAATAAGTTTGATTATCCAAGAAATTACTTCAAGCAGAAAATATTGCACAGGTCAGCTAGAAATAGAGTTTACATGGTCATAATAAAATAAACACTTTAACCAAATCCTTGACAACCATAGTAGAGAAGATGGGGAGAGATAAAGTAAAGGAGCATATATATGGTCAGGGTGGGAAAAGGGATAAAAAAAGAGCTAACTATTCATCTTTTACAAGACCAAAAACCAAGTTTATTGGAAACAGGAAGATCAATGCCAAAAAACCAAACCAAACCAAACCAAACCAAACCAAACCAGGGAGCAGTTGAAAATAAGGAAAAGAAACTGGAGTGGAGAAGACACCAAGGGGACTTTTGAAGCTTTATAGAACAACCTGACTTTTCCACTTTGATTTAAAAAATTTGGAGGGGTTCCCTGGTGGTGCAGTGGCTAGGCTTCAGCACTCTCACTGCCACGGCCTGGGTTCGATCCCCATTCAGGGAACCAACAACAACAACAAAGTTATTACTTGTATATAATCAAACCCTCTATAGCTTCTATTCATCCAATCTACCGCAGAAGGGTGTTCATTTCACATGCACTGAAATAAAATGCATGTGCCCAGAGACATGGTCTCCTCATCAAAAGATCTATTAAGAGAAGGGAACTGTGGATGGAAAGTGGTGGAGAAAGAGAATACCAGTTAAGAAGAGGGTAAAAACAAGATGTTGAAGGTACTTGGTGACTTTTCTCCAGTTACTAGAAAATGGAGTAGAAAACAGTACTTAATGCTTCAAAAATCTGAAAATCAGAACAAAGTGATGAGTACATTGGGAGAAATATTATGTTGTTACCTTGGTGTGGTAGTTCATTAGCATGGTGTAAATAGTTGCACTTTTTCTGTCAGGTATAAGGTAGAATTACACTTACGTTCCTGCACTTCCCACCTCTAGTGAAGTTTGAGGCCGCCACGTGAATTATTCTGGCCAACAAAATGAGAGCAACAGTTTTAACAGCTACTGTGTGATATATCAGGTTTTATTTTCTTCTGTCACAGTCATTTAAAATGCTGAAATGGTATCTGTTCATCAGCATGGGTCCCAGAATGAGCACAACAAAGAGAACCCACAGCTGATGTGCTGTGACTTAGGAAGAAATAAACCTTGTCCTAAGCCACTGAGGTTTGAGGAGTTATTATTGCAGAATAGTCTATCTTCACTGGTATACAAACTAGAAGTGAGGTCCTGCCTTAACACCAGAATATTGGCTCAGGTCAAGCAGCAAGGAAACTGTTCTGGGTCTAATAAAAAAAAAAAAAAATTTGTTTTCCAACGAAACTTACCAGAGACAAGAGCTCAGCAAATGGTCCACGTTAAAGAGTGACAAAACATTTGATGAAACTATCACTACAATAATTTGGAGATAACAGGTACCTAATGAATTTATAAGCATGTACATAGGTTTGTGTGGCTAATGGACTTATACATAGCCCTAAGAGAAGAGTCTAGAAGACACAAGATTAGTACTGTGTGATAGTTGCTGATGGTTGTGTTTAATGAGGTATTCAAAGAAAGGTACTCAAAGAACCACCATCCAAGAGACTTGGTGTACAAAACTTAAAACAATCCTTTGGTCCCCACCCTTGTATGGTCAGGAAGCAAAATGAAAAAACTGCTCAGCCATGGAAAAGAGTTCATATTCTCCAAAACCAACTTCAGATGTGGCCAAAGATAATAAAAACGAAAAGACCCCTTGCAGGGCAAACCCAAGGACCATGAAGAACTGTGCCAGAATACAAACAATTACTGGTCTACAACAATGAGGTAGACACAGAAAGTGAATGTAAATGTTTAGAAGCTTTTATAGCAATTTCACACATTTGCAAATAAAATGCAAAGGCCAAGAAAAGTTTGCTTTGTTCAGCACCAAAATACTGAGAGAGCCTCCCTAGGGCAATAAGGAGGAAATACTTTAAGAGAAAAACACTGATCTTCCTGCTAAATAAGGGAAGGGGGCAAGGATTTGCCTTCATGTATCCAGTAGGCAGGAGGAACAGCTAGTGTCCCTTTTCAGCTACAGCAATTCCATTTTGGGTCCTGTATATAATACTTGGCAAACAGGTCTGCTTTAAATGTTTGAAAGATCACTGTACTAAAAGTAATTTGCCCTCCTAGAACAATACTCAAATCATTGTGCATTTGGACATATTTCAAATTTTAGAGTATCTAGCAGCAAGCTTTTCTAGATCCTTGATTCATTTCCCCTTTATAGGCCTAAATTTCCCTTATGTTTAACCACAAAACTAATGGTTTTTCCCTCTCAAGAAAAAGAGGAAATTAACAACTGTAAACATGAAACAAATTATACCAAGATCCATGGGCATCATTCTCTGGGAAAACACACGTTTCATATTTTGCAACAAATGGGGCATATAATGCTTACAAAGTTCCTGTAAGAATATTCTGTCAAAAATTAGCTTACTTACAGTTTAATACTGTTACTGGAGAACAGAACCTCCTCATTGAACCAACCTCAAATAAAACATTGATTAGATCTCATCACAGTTTATCATTTAAGACCCAAAGGAGGCAATAAAGGAGTCAACATCTCTCTACTTTACAACTCCTACAAAGCAGTTGAGGGAAAAATCCTTTCTTTCCAACTCCCCATAACACACCCCCGAAAAAATGAGAGAAGTGGCAGTATCCAGACTTGCAATGACAATGGAATACAAAGTCTCACAAGAAAAAGCCTAAAACTAGTATGGGTACTATCCAGATGCTATCACATGAGAATAGAAGAGGGGGAAAAAAACAAACAAACAAACAAAAAAAACCCTTCGTGGTGAAAATCTATTCATGACCTGAAACTTGTTCCTCATTGATTATGAAAGATACAAAAACAGGTCATGCTAGAGAATAGGAGGTTCCCCTAATTTTGACAAATGCCTCAAATCAGACAGCTCTGAGTTCATGCTTAATTTATGTGCTTAAGCACAGAACTGCAATCAGTTAACTAGCTGTTTCCGTGAGCCCTCTATCCCCTCTCAAACAGAAGTGTACTGCCCTAACCACCTGCATCTAGGAAGCCATTAGGTGAATTTCTTACACGTCAATAAATATAAGCTCCTTCTCTACAGCACTGTTGTATTAGACCTGTTAACTTCTTGCAGCAAAGGATAGTGAGTTAGGAAAGGCTGGGTCTTGGCTGCACCAGTAAATGCAGCAGTGTCTTTCAGAGATACTGAATTTGTGATATGCCACTCATTACAAGAAGAACACGAATTATTTTTTTCATTTTGCACTATTCTGCTCATTTTATTACCAAACACCAAAAAAAAAAAAAAAAAAAAAACGTAAACAAATGTTATGTCAGTCCAATACACTTTGGGAGAGTTATTCATTCCTCACTTTGACTTATTTACAGTAGTATCTTAAAAGAGCATTTGCTTTGTATCTCTGAGCTTCAGGGACAGCGCCACCATACAGGACAAAGGCTTTGAGAAAATACATGTGGAATTTAAGGGGCAAAGACTACTCTTTTTCCTCTCTAGACATTCATAAAAAACATATAGTTCTATTTCTGCCTTTTTCCTTAACTTATGCCCAGAACATCTGTCCAAATGCTAAGTTTCCCCCTACCCAGAGATTGTTTGGGCATCTATAGCATCCTAATATCACTCTTCTTTAAGGGACAGTTCCCGAGGGAAGGAAGAGTCTTAGAGCTTCAGTTCACCTTTCGACTCATTCCACCCTTTCTCCCCTCAAAGGGCTCACTTTTTTCCCGACGCTCAAGCCGGGAAAGAAGAAAGCAAAACGCCCCTCAGAAAAATCCAAGTGTAAGCCAAACTCCAGAGATCGGCGGTGCGGCCCTTGCTGGGTGAGAGCCGCCTGGTCCGAATTCCCATCGCTGCAGGCAGAAACCACAGCCCTGTAAGACCCGCGCCGCCACCTACCTGCCTGCACGCGGCCAACAGCTCCGACCACGTGAAAGAGAAGCAGAAGGCGGAGCCTTGCCTCGCTCGTCCGAAGCTGTGAACCACTGCGCCAACCTGCGAGATCTCAGCGCCTACAGCCACCACCACTCCTCTTGAGTCGGCCTGCAGGGCAAAAAAACAATCCCTGACGCTCCACCCTCTCCACGTGCAACCTCTCCAACCAATGGGACGTGCAGGGGGCGGAGAGAGACCCGCCCCAGGTGACAGGCGACTACCGAGTCCTCCCGCCGGTACGAACGGGCCAAGCAGTTGCTGGGCCAATCGGCAACGTGGGTGGGGAGTGCAGGGAAGGGAGAAAGCGGTGAGAGCGGGCTCCCAATCAGATCTTGGAGCCCTGGAGCGACGGATACTGCGGCCCATGGGCTTCCGAGCGCGGCGCGCAGGGGGCGTGCCCACCTGGGCCAATCGGCGCGAGCCCACAGTGCGGAGCGAGCGCCTCAAATGCTCGGGTTTCTCAGCTGATTGTCTCCAGCGGAGAGTTGTTTTTTGCAGCTACAGAGCAAAGCCGCAGCAGGAGGAGCCGAGACCCCCGGGGGGGAGGGGGGAGAGGGGAGGGCGGGAAGAGGAGGCGGGGTCGCGGGGAGTCGCGGCTGCTCAGCGCGGGGCTCCGGGTCCTGTCACGGCGCTTCTTGGGGTTGGAGGTTGGGGTGGGTGGGGGGTAAGGGACAGATCCTTCTCCCACTCGACGGCGGCTCCGAGTCCTGCCCCTTCCTTCCCGCACTCCCTCGCCCGCCCCCAGCCCCCTCATGAGGGTGTCCGTGCCGGGTCCGGTGGCCGCCGCCGCTCCCGCGGCGGGCCGCGAGCCCTCGACGCCGGGCGAGGGCGGCGGAGGCGAAGGCGCCGTCGCTGGTGCTTCAGGCGCCGTGGTGCCGGGTTCGGTGCAGTTGGCACTGAGCGTCTTGCACGCCTTGCTCTACACCGCGCTCTTCGCCTTTGCCTACCTGCAGCTGTGGCGGCTGCTTCTGTACCGCGAGCGGCGGCTGAGTTACCAGAGCCTCTGCCTCTTCCTCTGCCTCCTGTGGGCAGCGCTCAGGACCACCCTCTTCTCCGCCGCCTTCTCGCTCAGCGGCTCACTGCCCTTGCTCCGGCCGCCCGCTCACCTGCACTTCTTCCCACACTGGCTGCTCTACTGCTTCCCCTCCTGTCTCCAGTTCTCCACGCTCTGTCTCCTCAACCTCTACCTGGCGGAGGTAAGGCGGGAGGACCGGCATGCGGGGCCGGGCGAGTGGGGCCGCCGCGATTAACTCCGGCTGAAGACCGGTGGGGGCGGGGGAGGGGAAGGGCAATGAGAGGCGGACCCAAGACCAGGGTGGGGAAACTGAGGCACGCCTGGAAGGCGCGCCAGTGTCCTCGCCCTAAACTTAAGCACCTGATTGACTCGGTTACTGAGGGGCTTGGGGGATGAGTGAATGAGTGTATGTTCTGACAACTTAAAACAGCAGGACGACCCTTTGTTCGGTGTTCTGGCCCTCTAAGGTAAGGTGTTGGTGGCACCAACAAAGTGGCTTCGCAAGAAGTAACAGCCCCGGTAGCTCTAGCGAAGCTGGACGGTGTTGAGAGAGGTTGGATGCTGAGGTAGCAGCAGCCCTGCTGAAGCTGGACTGCTGCCAGCCATTACGTCACCAGGCAGAGCTGCTCCTCTGCTATTGTTGCTGCGTTTCTTTTATTAGAAGCTTATATTCCCTCCTGCATCTCCTTTCCTGTGGCTCGATAAGCCTCACACAAATTCCGTTCGATAGTTCCCCAGCAGGGCTAGCGATCAATAACCAATGCCAAGGGTCAATAGCAAGACCTCCATCAAGCCCTTAACGTTTGCCCCAGTTGCTTCATTCTTTGGCTATTTATCCTACCTCTTATATAGCCTAGTCTTTTTTTTTTTTTTAAGAGCTAATTAAGAGAAAATACTAGCTTAGCTTGTGCCTGTTTCAGAAACAAACCACCAAACTGTTTTTGCAATAACTTGCTTAATAGCTGGAAGCTAATCACACCCCCTTTCTCTCTCACGGAGAATTACTGGTTGGATTGCATTGTTCTGCAGAGCTTAGGTATTTGACCCATTTCAAACAGGTTTGGGAGTGTAAGGTTGTCAGTCATGTATGTCAGCTAGTGGTATTTAAGCCACAGAATTTTGAGCATTACCCACAAAAAGTCTCCCCACTCCCCTTTCCCCCCTGCAAAAAAATAGATTGAGTAGAGGAAGAAACAAGGTGACATCATATGCTTAATACTGACTAATATAGAACAATATTGGTCTTGCAGCTAATCCTCTCAAAGGCTTTTGGAGGTGATGAGAATTATTAATAACAGAGTTATGAGCAAAACTAAAAATATTTGAGGCAGATTGTTTATATTTCCTGCATACATAAACCAACTCTTTTCTCCCTTAGTAGATAGGAAGTAGAGTGCATAATTTTTAAATCCAGTCATAACTTCACCTTTTTAGCATGCTAAAAACAACACTTGAAAATAAATAACAACTTTAATTTAACTTTAATTATTTTCCTTCCTCGTCCTTTGGAAGTCCAAGCAATAGTGACAGAAACCCAAACAGCAACATGCAGAAATAAAAAGCATGGGTAATCATAAAACAAATAATCATGCTGTCGTCATGTCACTTATTTGATAATGTTCTGGTCTTCTAGTTGTTGTTTACACTTTAATAACACTTCACTCCTTTTTAGTTAAACTAATACGTTGTATTCTTCTAACACCATTTCTGGTAGAATACCAGGACCTCTCATCACTGAAGCTTTACTTTAGCTTCAGATATAGCTAATTAATCTGAAAGTGATTAATAATCCTTATGCTAGTCAGATAATTTGTTTTTCCTCTATACATTTTGATTTATGAAATTATATTAATGGTTCACTGTAAAATAGTTGGTAGGCATTTCATAAAGTAGCTAAACACTCTGTACTTTTTCTTGAGCTACAGCATATACCATAAAATGCATAAATCTTAAGTGTACAGCTAGGTGAAATTTTACGTGTGGATGCACTTATGTTATCACCACCCAGATTAAGATACATAGTATTCCCAGTGGCCCAGAAAGTTCCCTTGTACCCCCTCCTAATCATACCTCTCACCCTGAGGTAAACACAAAATGGCTAAACACTATCACAATAGAAAAAAAGCACCTATAATTAAGCTCAAAATTCTAAAAGTATACTTCTGCAGTATAAATTACTTGATAGAATGAGTTTTCAGACTTTTGACTACTGATATTCCAAGCTAGTGAGAAATAGTGTCTAAAAGTCTTCCTGTTTAAATGAATCTTTTGTTTGTGATGTAATTTTTTAAAAGCAATAACTTCAATTAACCTAGAAAATTTCATTTGGAAAGAACCTGGACTAAAGCTTTTCTTTTGTAGTGTCTTTTAAAGTGTAGGTTTGTCTATGCTTGTCTTTTTATAATCAAGTTAACAATTTTAAGACACATAACTATACTTAACACATTTTCAACCTGTTTTAAAAGAGGTATCTTAACCATAATCATTTCTCTATTAGAAAAAAATCCAAAGGAATCTGTATTTCAAAGAGTATTTGAATTAAAATTTTTATATCAGTTTCAAGTAATTGGAAGTATACTTTCCATTGATGATTCTGAATTAATGAAGCTTCCCCAGTGAATTCTTGGTATTCCCAGTGAGCCAACTGGTAAGGAAAGTCTACATGGTGACAAACACAGAACTTAAATGACATTTGATTTTAAAAAAATAATAAATAAAAATAAATAAAGGCCCTATCTCTGTTTTGAATAGGTGTGCTTCTTGTTTACTAAATTACTCTCTTTACTCTAATTAAATACCCATTTCATTTTACTTTTGATCTCTTTAAAACATTTGTTGTACCCATTTCTCACTAAAAAAATTCTAACTTTAAAAACTTAGTTACAAAGAACTGTAGAACATTATAAAAATAAATTTAGTAAAACAATCATTACTACTTTGAACACATTTTGTGGTTCTAAAATTCATTAAGGTTTTAAGAAGATTGCCTAACCCAGTCTTTTACTTACTACAGTTGAAGAAAATTAAGATAAGGGGAAGTAGCCCTTTCTGAAATAATTAGATTTTTCAACTTATATATATTTAACCTCCAGGAATAAGATAGTTGGGGGTGGGGGTGGGCGGTACACTAATCTAAAAACACACATTGAACTTTTTCTGGTATAATCAATAGGGCATGTACCTACCATAAGGAGATTGGTTCACACTCCTGTACTTGTATTGTAGCACAGAAGACTTCAGTCTTTAAAACCAATTATAGTGGTCTCCTATTATCTGTAGGGGATACATTTCAAAACCTGCCCCTACCTTGGATGCCTGAAACAGTGGACAGTACCAAACCCTATATATATACTATGTTTTTTTTCCTGTACATAACATACCTTCTCACTTAAAGGATGCACTTCATGGCTTCTCTTTGGTGTAGTTAAATTGTCAGCATTACTACTCTTGTGCTTTGGGGCCATTACTAAGTAAAACAAGGGTTACTTGAACACTGGCACTGCAATACTACCACAGTTAATCTGATAACGAAGATGGCTACTAAGTGACTAATGGATGGATAGGCTGAGTATACTGGACAAAGGGATAATTCACATCTCTGCAAGACAGAGCAGAATGGCACAAGATTTCATCACACTACCCCAAATATGGTGTGCAATTTAAAACTTATGAATTGTTTATTTCTGGAATTTTCTATTTAATATTTTCCGAGCACAGTCGAATGCAGGTAACTGAAACTTCAGACAAGGGGGCTACTGTATCTGATAAAATGGATGTTACCTACCACTGGAACAAGTAAAAGGACTAAAAAGGAGAGTTTATAGTATACTATCTTGGGAGTAATGTGATGCATGCCAAAATCAATAAGTTCATCTTCTAGACCAGCCCATATTGACATTTTTTCGTTGCAGTTTTGTAACATGAGTGCCAGATGTTTTATTGGGATAAAATACAGTGACTCAATCACAACATCAAAACAGCTAGGAAAATTAAATTCAGATTTTAACTTTTATATTTATGGATGCTCCCCATTGTCCCTGACAATGGATATGTTCTTCCAGATACTGATGGTATGTCAAATAACATGCAGTTCAATTTATCAATACTTTGGTTTTGTTACAGTACTCTGTGAAAATACCAAAGTATTTTCACCATGTGAAATGGAAACTCTTTTAATGAAAAGAACTTACGTTACCATATTTTTATCTCATAGCAACTAGAACAATGGTGAATATATTATGGCATGACAGTCTTGGAAAGGATAGAATCTAGAAAATATTTAGCCATCTAAAATTTGGGGGTTAACTCAATTTTTATTAACATTTCAGGTAAATTAATTTTGTATTTTCTTGGATCTTTATATTTTCTGCCTGAAATATAGCCTATGGTATGAATGCTAAGATTCTCTTAGGTTATCTTGGTTTAATTAGATAAAATTTACTTTTGATTACTCTAGGTAAAATTCTAATGAAACTACTACTATGTTACAGAATTTTGCTTGGCAAACTTTTTATATCATGGCAAATGGCTCATGGAAAGTAGGGTTTTGCTAATTTGGTTTTAACAAATTCCGTTAAATAGAGAAGGCTGTGTAAAACAAACACATCTCATATCATGAGTCAGTTACTAATTACTGAAATAGAAGTTTAGTTCATTGTTGGGTTTTTATCTGTAACAGTGATTATAAACTGTTTTTGTCTGAATCTCCTAAACTGTTTTATCTATTAACTTGGTTCTGTTTTTTTGTTTGTTTATTTGTTTTGAGATCATCAGTGAGACAGAGAGTTTAAGGTGCATTTCTATGGCAGAAGACATGATTACAGTTCCTTATATTTTATGTGATTTAATATTTACAAAGCACTTCTTAACACTTGTCTTGACAACCCCCATGATATCGGTAGAAATAAACAGGGTATAATTTGTCCAAGGTTATATGGCTAATATGTATCAAATATGAGACTACTGTACAGCCAGGGGCTATAAAATCTTGTCAGGTGATCTCTCCCTATGAACTTTCCTGGATACCATCAACAGTTTGTTTATTATTTAGTGTTTCATTATTTAACTCAACTTTCCTATTTTCCATCCTTCAAGCCTTTTTCACTCTCCAATAAACTCTTTCTTTCCCCTTCATACTTGGCATATGACCCTCATCTCCTAGTTTATAAAAGTATAAACCAGGGGCATCTGGCTGAACAAAGATTCAGAGAAATACCTTAAAATTGCTGCAGAAAGTATTTAATCTTTTTCAATTAATGATTGAGCTGGTAAATGAGGAAATTCCTCAGAGGCAAGGAACACAAAAAAGTGATTGCTGAATGATAAAGTACAATGTAGATGCTTGTCTTGGGATTGAAGGTAGTTATGTATTTTAATTTTTATGTGTTGAGGGTATAGAGGTGCCATTGGAGGCAATACCTTGTAGAATTCTAATCAGAGATCTCATCCCCTCTGGCTTAATGCCAGAAGCCTCATAGTATACATCTTCATGGGATTAGGGGGAAAATAAGCAGGTCCTCAGAAGTTAATGATGGGAATTGTGCCTGTCTTGGCTCTGAGTGAAGAAGACAGAAATTGGGGGATGGAGGAGAGTGATTCCTAAAAATGCATAACAAGCTTATTCTCACACAAGTTTGAAACCTGAATTCATACTACTTCTGTGACTTTAGAGAGAAAAAAAATAAATAAATAACCTGAAAGTAAATTTTAATGTTACCCTGGCTTGGTAGTAACTTAAAGCACCTGGAAAGAGCAAATGCAAATTATCTTGAGGAGCATACATTAAACCCAGAATCCTGACAGATAAAATTCCAAGAAACATGAGCTCAACTTGAAAAATGACACTGAGGAATTTTACCTACAAGGATTGAAGATGTTAGAATTAAGAAATATGTAGTATAAAATACTCATTTATGTGAATTAATAAAACCATACTGATATGATAAAATAAAACTGACTAGGCACATTTGGAAATTAATTTTCAAAAATAAAGTTAGAAATTGAAATAGATGGTTAAACAGATTAAACAGTTAAAAAGAAATAATGAACTAGAAGATCTGAGAAAAAAATCACCCGGAATAAGCCCAGTGGAATAAAAAATAGAAAATATGAACAAAGGATTAAGAGAGAATGAAGATATAATGAGTAGGTGCAATATATATCTAATTGGAATTTCAGAGAAATTACTCAAAAGATTAGTGACTTAGGGTTTGCCCAAATTTATGAATGACACCAAGTTCAAGATTCACAAAGCCCAAAAATTTCAAGTCAGGCTAAATGAAAATGAATATATTAGAATAAAACTTCAAAATACCAAAGACAATATTTTTAAAACAACTAGACAGAGAAGGTATTACTGATGAGTGAAAATTAGTAGGTCGAGTATTGGCATTTCATTGACAATTAAGAAATTCAGAAGACAGTGAAACGTCTTCAAATGCTGAGAGAAAATATGCAGCAACTTAAACTTCTACCCACAATGAAACTATCAACAATAAGGGTTAAATTAAAACCATGTTAGAGGGTGATGTCAGCAAGCTAGTGGAGTAGGAGGCCATTGACCCTTCTTCCCCCTGCAAACACACCGATTTGGCAAATTTACAAACAAATTTCCTTTATGAAAAATTGGAAACTAATTAAAAGACTCCTGCAGCCCAGATGAACACAAAACCAAAATCACCAAAACTGAGAGATAAGGGACAACTTCTTGCTAGAGTCCCTGACCTAGCACACTGCAACACATTGGAAAGAGACTGCCTAGCTTTCAGTTTCTCCCAGAAGCAGGAAGTGGTTGGTTCACACATTCAGCTCCCCAACTAGGAGGCCCCCCCAGCGTTCATGCTTCTGTCTTGCCCATCTTGAAGCCCTGACACATCCAGTACAGTCTAGCCATCTGGAGGAGAACAGGGATAACAATTTGAACAGGTAGATAACATAGCTCTGCTCCTCTCCCACCTCAGCAGACAGTGAGCAAACCAGAACTACTATTTCCTGCTTTTCTTTGGGGAGGAAAAGAGTTGACAGAGGCCTCCAGAATCTCTGAACAAACTGGTGTCTTTTGTATAAGGCCAGTCGGTGAAGCCTGGGAAAGGCGTCTGTTTTGTCTAATGCACAGACACCAGAACAAGGAGTCAAGGAAAATGAATTAGTCAAAGATGTTTCTAACAAAGCAGCAAGATAAATCTCCAGAAATCCTAATGAAATAGTTATATGGTTTACCTGACAGCTAATCCAAAATAACTTTCATAAAGATACTAACCATGGTCAAGAGAATAAAACATGAATAATTTCAACAGAGCATGAAAATTTCAAGAGATAGAAAATGTTTAAAAGTACAAAAGAGAAAACATGGAGCACAAAACAAAAACAGATGAAAAATTCATTTGCAAAGTTCATTAGCTGATCAAACAGAAGAAAGGATTGATGAACTTGAACATGTCATTGGAACTAATTCAGTCAGAAGTACGAAAGAAAACAGAATGAATAAAGCTAAAGGGACTTCTGGTACACCATCAAGAAGACTGATATCCACATTAAGTCCCAGAGAGATAAGAGAAAGGACCAGAAAGCTTATTAAAAAAAAAAACAATGGCCAAAAACTTCCCAAATCTGGGGTAGGAAATGGACATCCAGATCCAAGAAGCCCAAGAAAACAAAAAATGAATTCAAAGAAATCTACACTGAGACACATTATAATCAAGTTTTCAAACTAACCAATGTCACCCCAATAAATTTAACAATAAAAAATAAAAGTTTTGAAAGCAGAGAGAAAGACTTGACACATAACAAGAGAACACTTATAAGAGTATAGCAGATTTTTCAGCAAAGATATTGCAGGTCAGAAAACGATCATATTGCAGAATGATCTTTTTAAAGTGTTGGAAGTAAAAACTGCCAACCAAGAATAATATATTCTGAAAAACTCTTCTTCAAAAATAGAGAGGTAATGGCTTCCCGATAAACAAAAGCTGAAAGAGTTTATCACCACTAGACCTGCCTTACATGAAATGCTAAATAGAGTTCTTGAAATTGAAACAAAAGGATGTTAAACAATACAGTAGTATAAATAAGAAACTCATTGGGAAAGATAAATAGTTAGATAAATACAGAATACTGTATTACTTTAACTGTGATGGGTAAGTCGCTTAATAAAGTATAGTAACTAAAAATATCTTAAAAGATACATAAGATAAATAGATACATATCGGAATTATAATAACAAAGTGTTGGCAAGAAAAACATATTTGTAGAGGTTTTGCATGCATTTGAACTTAATTTGTTATCAGCATGCATTTGAACTTAATTGTTATAAAATAGACATAACTATAAGATTTTGAGTTAGCCTCACAGCTTACACACACACACAAAACCTATCAAAGTTACACAAAAGAAAAAGGGAAAAGAATAAAAGCATGTCAGTACAAAAAGATCAGGGAGTTCTCTGGTGGTATAGTGGCAAGGCTTTGGCGCTGTCAATGCTGCAGCTTGGGTTTGATTCCCAGGGAACTACCCACATTAAAAAAAAAATAAATTTAAAAAAATAAAAAATAAAACAAAAAAACAGAACACAAAGACAGCAAGAGGGAAAAAGACCAAAGAATTATAAGACTTAACAGGAAAAAAAGTATCAATGTAATAGCCACAGTAAATCCTTTTTTATCAATAATTATTTTATTTTTTAATAATTATTTAAATGTAAATGATTAAATGCCTAAGTCAAATGACAAAGTTACTGAATGGATTTTTTTTAAAAAGATCCAACTGTATGTTGTCCACAGGAAACTCACTTTTTTCTCCTTTCATTGTCATTTTAATAGGAAAAAAAACCATATTACAAAATATATTTCACATTTTTGCAATGGAATTTACTAACTTTATCAAAATAAAAGGATGTTAAAAAAGCAAATTGTAAGTGGAGCAAAGACATGAAAACAAAGTTCTAGGAAAAATACTTTGCTAAATGTATTTATATTCTAGGGGTGTAAAAGATCTTTTAAAAGGACATAAACTCAGGAGCAACAAAGAAAAAAGACTGATAAGTCTGAGTACATAAAAATTTAAAATTTATCACCAGGAAACATCACAAAATAAGTCTAAAGTCCAATAAGAAACAAGCAACACATATTTACAACACCTACTAAAAACAAAGGGGTGTTTAATTTACCAATAATTCACACATATAAATAAGAAAAAGAACTATCCAAAAAAAAATTGATGAACGATAGGAATACTCAGTTTAAAAGGTGTAAACTATTTTTAAAAAGACCAAAATACATGAAAATATGCTCACATCTCACTTATAATTAAGGAAACACAAAACAAACAAGATACCCTTTTTCTCATGCATGAGATAACAAAAATTAAAATGTTTGATGATGCCCAGAGCTAGGGAGGGTGGAGGAAAACATGCACTCTAATCACAGCACGAAATAGTTGATGATTATAAAAACCCCAAAACAGCCCACATATCTATCCATCAGTAGGAGCTGGTCAAATTATAGCATATCCAGAACATGGAATACAACATGACCACTAAAAGGAACAAGGTAGATCTGTATGTATGTACTGACCTGGAAAGGTCTCCAAGTTATGCTATTTTTAAAATGTAAAAACTAGAAGGGGGGGTGAGGTGGGGAGTGGAGTATTGAATGGTGCTTCAATGAGGTAGGAAAAAATGTATTAGAGTATTGCAATTCCTTTATTTCCTCCAAAGGGATTACAAAATACTGTTAGCTGTCATTAGCTTTAGATAGATTAGTGAAAGGTAGAGGAAGGATGTGGGAAACTTTTACTTTTCATTTTGTACCATTCTTTATGTTTCTACCCTTAAAAGTAAAACATTATGTTAATGGGTTAAATGGGTGAATAGACTATAACTCATTCATTGTTTTCTTTTTCTCTGTATTAAAAAAATTGGTTTTTTACATACACAAAGATGTTAAACCAAACATTTTTAAATTTAAAATTAAGTTAAACCAAAATTTAAAAAAAAATCATACACACATATACACATACATGCTGACTGACACTAAGCACAGGAAAAAAAACCCTACCTTTTCCATGTCAGACACATACTATCCTAATGTACAATACTCATTGTTAATTTTACCCAAAGATCTCAAAGTACTTGAGTAATATTCATTAATCTCCTATAAGTTTCCATTTTAGTTGGTGATATAAGACTGAGTACAATATATCAGTGAATACAGAAAGAAATCCCAAGCATCTCATCTGAACAATGTTCTGACCACTACAGGATCTTTTTGTCCTTGTACCACCTCATAGTTATGATTCAGAGATTGGTCTTCAGAGCAAGTCCCCCCAAAAAGCAGAGATTTTCTTCAGTTTACTATTAAGTAAGTCTTGTTACAATCCACTTGCCCTCCCAGCCCTAAGGATATGACCTGGTCAATATCAGCATTTGTGGAAGAAAATAAACAATATTAGTGCTCTTCTGGGAGAGTTTCAAAATTTCAAAGCCATCAGAAGACATTATTTTTCTAATGTCAAAGGAATTGCAGTAACATAGTCTGGCTCTTCCAGATATGGGGGCTGAGGAGCACAACATCAGCCTTTAAATGAGAAGTCAGCAGCAGGAAATCTCCACAGATGAACTCTATTATAAGAAACTCAGTTAAAATTTAAGGATTCACATGGACTTAAAGTGAAGGGATGAAAAAAGAGATTTCATGAAAATAGTTACCAAGAGAGAGCAGGATTAGCTATACTTAGACAAAAGAGACTAAGTCAAAAACTTGTAAGAGGCAAAGAAGGACTTAATACGAAGGCAGGCTGATAAATTTGCTTCCTTTGTAATATTTTTTGTTACATTAGACTTAGCTGGATATAACTGGTTCTGTGTAAGTCGCACAGTATCTCCCATCCATCATTCTTGACCTTGCACACACAGATGCTTACATTTTTCACTCAGTGCACATCGAAATGGAAGAGTGTTAAGACCAAAAAACAGTCAACATGACCTTCCTAGCTGATGTCTGAGTTTTGAATTTTTTTGGCTGAGATGATCCCTTATTGTGGTATTTTATCGACTGCCTTTTGTTCTTGGAGTCATAATAATGGACCCAAATTTCATCACCTGTAGTGAGCTTGTTTAAGACATCGTCACCTTCTGTTTTAAATTTCAAAAATATTGGAGAAATTTTTTCCACTGTTAAGAATTCAATAATAGCATGCTGTTTGAACCAAACATCTGAGCACTCTTCCATTTTGATGTTCACTGGGTGAAAAATGTAAGCATCTGTGTGTGCAAGGTCAGGAGACCAAATTTATCAGCTCACCCTCATATAATGATAATGGTCAACCCACCAGGAAAATAAGACAATTGTATATGAACCCAACATCAAAGTATCTAAACATATAATGCAAATATTGACAGAAATGAAGGGAGAAATAGACAGTAATACCATAACAGTAACAAGTACACAGTGTGCCATCCACCAGCAGCAGGTTACACATTCTTCTCAAGTACATATGGGCATTTCTCCAGAGTAGATCACATGTTAGGTCACAAAATGAGTATTAGCAAATTTAAGAAAATTGAAATCCTACCGAGTATCTTGTTTGACCCCAATGCAAAGAAACTATAAGCAGAAGTAAAATTGGATAATTCACAACTATGTGAAAATTAAATAACACACTATTGGGTCAAAGAAGAAATCAAAAGGGAAATAAGAAAATACCCCACAACAAAGGAAAACACAACACCACAAAAATTATGGGATGCAGGAAAAGCAGTAGTAAGAGCGAAGTTAATAGTGATAAATACCTACATTAAAAAAGAAGAAAGATTCAGACAAACAGCCTAACTTTTCACCTCAAGGAGCTAGAAAAAGAACAAATTAAGCCCAAAGGTAGCAGAAGGAAGGAGATAGCCAAGATCAGAGCACAAATAAATGAAATAGGTGATAGAAAAACAATAGAAAAAATCAATGAAACTAAGATTATTTTGAAGATAACATTGACAAACCAAGAAAAAATAAAAATCAGAAATGAAAGGAAGATCATAAGAGACTACTGTGAACGATTATAACAAATGGATAAGGGAGTTCCCTGGTGGTTGTAGTGACAAGGCTTCAGCGCTGTCAGTGCTGCAGCCTGGGTTCAATTCCCAGCTAGGGAACTACCCACATTAAAAAAAAAAAAATTCCTAGAAATATACAACCTATTGATTCTTATCTCACACCATCCATAGAAATCTACTTCTTATGGATCACAGACCTAAATATAAAAGCTGAGAAAACAGAAAATTACTGTTACCTTGGAGGAAACAAGTATTTCTTAGACAATAAACAAAAAGCATGAACTAAAATTGGCAAGTGAGACTTTATGAAAATCAAGGGGGTTTTCGTTTTTTGTTTTTGTTTTCATTTTTCTGCACAACAGGTAATGAAAAGGCAAAGTGCAGACTAGGAGAATATATCCACCATATGTATCTGGCAAAGTACTTTTATTCAGAATATATAAAGAACTCTTAAAACTCAATAATAAGAAAATTCAATAAAAACTGACAAAATATTTTAACAGACTCTTCACAAAAGAAGATACATGCGTGGCCAAGAAGCACATCAAAAGATGCTCAAGATCATTAGTCATCAGGAAAGTGAAAATTACAACCATAATGAGATACCACTAAATATGACTAGAAAGACTAAACAAGACTATACCAAGTATTGTCAATGATGCAAGTTAATTGAAACACACACACTGAACGTAAAGTTTTACAACCAAATTGGAAAAGAACTTGATAGTTTTTAAAAAGTAAGACATAAACTCGTCATAAACGGCCATGATAACCATAGATAGTCAAGAGAAATGAAAGCATATGTCCATATATAAACTTGAAATATGAATGTTCGTAGTAGCTTTATTCACAGTAGCCCAAAATTGAAATTAACCCAAACGTCCATCAAAAACAAAGGGATAAACAAAACATGATATATCCATACAAAGGACTACTACTCAGAAGTAAAAGAAAGGAGCAGGCTACTAATAGACACAACAACTTGGATGAATCTAAAAATTAGTAGGCAGAATGAAAGAAGCCAGACAAAAATTAGTTCACAGGATATCATTACATTTATATTAAATTTGAGAAAATGCAAACTAATTTATAGCTATAGAAATTGATCACCATTTGCTTGAGGCCTGGAGCAGAAAGGAGGATGTACAACAAAAGGGCAGGAAATTTGGTGGGTGTACAAATATTCTGTATTTGATTATAGTGGCTTCTTCACAGGTTATATACAGATGACAAAACTCATCAAATTGAACACTCTAATACAAGCAGTATGTTATACATACATTATGCCTCAATGAAATTGATACCCCCCCCCCAAAAAAAATAGTGCAGAGCTCTGTTTGCAATTTATTCCAAGAGTAAAACCTAAAGTGAGGAAGAAATCTGAAAAATCTGGTTCCATCACTTAGCAACTCTGTGTAACTATAAATTTACTTGAGTAAATTACTTAAGTTCTCTGTGCCTATTGCCCCATTTATAAAAATGAGAATAATAGTACCTACCGCATAGAATCATTGTGTGGACTAAAAATTTTATAATTCATATAAAATCTTTAGAGGTACCTGGCACATAGAGTTGATGGTTAGCGATCAGTATTAAATGTCAAAGAACTGGGATTTTATAGACTACATTCTCTCACACCAAAAGCATTGTTTGAATTTAGTAACAAAAGTGCCATGTGAAAATTTATTTGGAAAATTTTGAAACACGTTTTAACATGTGGGTAAAGGAAGGAATCACAGTGGAATTTAGAAACTTAGAATATGATAAAATTAGGAGTTCCCTGGTGGTGTAGTGGCTTAAGGTTTCGGCGCTGGCCCTGTCAACACTGTGGCCTGGGTTCGAGTCCCAGCCAGGGAACTACTCACATACCAAAAAACAAAACAAAACAAAAGAATATGATAAAATTACTACATATGAGAACTTGAATGAAGCAGCTAAGTTGAAATGCAGAAACAAATCTAAAAGTTTAAATGTTTACATTGGAAAAGAAGAGCCTGAGATTTAACAAGCTAAGCATCTAATTTATGTTAGAAAAAAAAATAGGATAAATCCAAAGGAAACAAACAGAAGATGATGTAGAAATTAATGATACAAACATACAATAAAGAGCCTTGATAAAGCCAAAAGCTACTCCATACCTTTCTTCATAATCAAATTTCTGAGGTGATCATGCACATGCTCACCATCTTCTCACTTATACTCTACTATGTTTCTGTCCCATCACTCTACCAAAATAGCTGTTGTGTAAGGCTCACAGTGACCTTCTTGTCAACAAATTCATTAGACATTTTTCAGTCCTCACCCAAACTAATCTTTCAGCAGCAGTTGACTCCCTAACACTTCCACTGGCTAGCACATTGGCTGGCACACTGTCCTGGATTGTTTTTTAATACCTTAAGCTAGCTTCTCGTCAAGCTATCTGCCTCTGCCTTGCCATCAGAGGTTGAAGTTTCTCAAGACATAAGCCTAGGCCACCTGTTCTTCCCAAATGATTGCATCCATATGCATGGCACCATGCCACTTAAAAGCAGATGACTCCCACACATACCTATGTTCCTAACACAGGTTGCTCCTCTGAACTCTGGCTTTCTGTATTCTACACCTATTTGACATCTTCCTGAGGATATCTGAAACCCTGAGATTCAAAATGTCCCAAACTGATCTCATGATCTTTCCTCCTCCCTCCCCACCCCACACCTGTCTCCCCCAAAACCTGATCCTCCTCTTATTGTTTCCCCAATCAGTAATGCGTTGCTATTCATTTATTTATATAACTCAGAAACTTATGAGTTGTTCATGCTGCCTTCTCCCGTATACCTCACATATACTCCATTACCAAATCCTGTCTATGTTACCTCCTAATATCTCTTAAATCCATTCACCTCTCCCCATCCACAATGCCTGCCATCTATTTCCTAGTCTATGGCAGTTGCTGTGTCTCTCCTCTGGCCCCCACAAGTCTGTTCTCTACACTGTTGCCAGAGTTATCCTTCTTAAACAAAAATCTAATTAGTTATAAAGCAGGGATGTCCAACCTTTTTGCTTCGCGGGGCCACATTGGAAGAAGAATTGTCTTGGGCCACATATAAAATACACTAACGATAGCTGATGAGCTAAAAAAAAAAAAAAAAGTCCATGCATAATTTTTGTCATGTTTTAAGAAAGTTTACAAATTTGTGTTGGGCCACATTCAAACCATCCTGGGCCACAGTTTGGACAAGCTTGCAAAGGTTCCTCCCTAGATTCCTCTATTGGCTCTGGTTACTCTTAGACTAAAGACTAATTCTTTTGTACATGTTACAAGGTACTTCAGGTTCCAGACTCACCTCATACTGTGCTCCTTACCTCTCTAGCCACACTTAGCATTCTTTCAATCCTTTCTGCTATAGAACCTTTCCATATTATTTTTCCTCTACTTATTATTTTTCCTCCTTTGTTTAGTTAACTCTCAGCTCCAGGTGACTCTTTAGGAAAGCCTTCACTCAACTCTATTTAGATTAGATTCCAAAATTATAGGTTCTCAGAGCATTATGCTTCTTTCCTTTATGTCATTTGCAATTTTATATTTGTGTGATTTCTTTGTGGGAGCTTACTAGACTAAGTATTATAGGAAAAGGGACCAGGTTTGTTCTTGCTGTATCCCTAGTACCAAAGTTAGTTAATACCCAGCATGCATTAGGTGATTAGTAAATATTTCTTGAGTGAACAAAGCCCATGTTCACCATATCCCATATATCTTAGGTTAGGGGAATCCCAGAATATATCATTACACAGCAGAACTTTCTCTACCCTTATTTTCTTCTCTTTTCCCAGTTATCTGCTCTTTCCCCCTCAAAAAATTAAAAATGCTTGCTTTAAAACAGGGGTCCCAACTACCTAAAGGGCCCTGGTGGGTACTACCATTTGAGAGATAATAGGTGCTTGCTTTGGCAGCACATATACTAAAATTGGAACGATAGAGAAGATTAGCATGGCCCCTGCGCAAGGATGGCATGCAAATTCGTGACTTGAGAGATAATAGGGAGTAGTGCTTACTGTGGTGAACTAGTAAGCACATAACTAAAGAAGACAGCCACTTTAATTCAGTTGGAGCTACAAGATGATGTTGCCAAATCACCTAATTTTTCAAATAAGAAATCTAGTTTTAAATAATGACATGGTATTGAAATATTGTGAAACAAACCATTTTGTGGGTCAAACCCAACTCAAGGGCTACTAATTTGTATATTCTTCTCTTCTCCCTTTTGCTTCTGTATTATCTTCCTTAAAGAAAGAAAACAAATCAACACAATATTGTATTTATAGTTTCCATCTAGCAAACTAAATTACATTTAATATTCATCAATGTCAGTTAAAATGAAATCCAAGTAATTTGTACTTTAATTTATGGGAAATTTACGGTGGTCTAAGTCTAACTAAATATAAAGGAAGTACCATATAGTATTACATGTGTACCATCAATGTCTGTCTTCCTGTGCTACACTATATATGTGTTGCTTTAGGTTAACCACTAATGTACATTTTATTTTGAAGGAAATTCTTCATGGTCTTCAGTACCTGGCACTATTATATCTGTGGTTAATGTTTAATTATTTGGATGGTTGAGCAAATTCATTGGTAAAGTGAGTTTAAAGGAGTTTAAAACAAATGTTTCCTTCTGTCTCCACAAATAAAATCAGAATCTCTTAACTTTTAGCAAAGTAGCTAGAACTTCTTACCTAATTTGTTTTAAATAAAGACAAACTTTTACGGATTGTGTCCTTGTTATATTTTTATTCTAACTTTGTTAAGGGGTGTGTTTAAAGTAGTACAATTTCATCTATAGCCCTGAACTGGAAGCTTAGCGATCTGAGTTTTAGCCCAAATTCTGTTCCACTAGGCTAATTGATATTTGGCAAATTACTATTTTTCTGGGCTACTTTTTTAATGATAATGTAGTTAGTCTCAGTGATATCCAAGACAGCTTTAATTCTAATAGTCTGACACTAATAAGTCAATCTAGAATTTGAGGGTTTAAAAAAAAACACTTCTTACTTTATGGCCTAGTTTTGAAATCTAATACAGTGTTTGTAAATTCTGTCTCTGAGATATGAATGCCAATTTTAAAAAGTTACACATACCATGTAAAAATCAAAATTTAGGATATAAATTAACATAAATACTTAAATATTTAGGATCATCTGCTTTATAAAATAATATGTAGCTAGATATGTCAAATCTGGATGTCCTATTTTATAAAAATTCAATTACAACTGCCATTTTTCATAAGCATATTGATCACACTCAACTTTTTTTTTTTTTTTTAGCTTTGTCACTGTAAAAATGCTTAAGTAATATTTAAACTTTTGTACTCTTTTCTCAGCTCTTGTGTAGGACTTTATCTAATTGCTGGTCAAATCACTTGGGCTGGTTTGAGGTGATAGTACGCACCCTAGGGAACTTTTCTGTCACGCCATGGAATTAGCAGGTTTTAAGCTAATGTGAGTGATCATCATTGATCACATTCAAACTGTTATTGTCCTTAAGAAATCAAGATGAAAAGCAAGTAAGCAGCATTCCTCCTGCTGCTTGCTCCCCTGTGATATTCTATTCTTCTGAAACATTCTGCCCTTTTTTCTTCACCATTGTCAGTCACACCGATATTTCCAAGGAGTCTGCCCCTCTGTATTTACAAAAAGCAATTCTGCTATCCTCCTAGTCCAAAAAGCATGAAAAATCAGTAATACACAATGGGGGATTTAGTGTTAGAGAAACTTTAAAGGATAGCACAATTTCAGCACAAGTTCAGTTTACATCAGTGTCCTAAAGAATCTAAATCTATAATGTATGAGACTCAGTTCAGAAATAAATTCTGTATATTCCTTAACATTAGATGTGTTAACTTATCTTCAAAGAACTGTTCACAGTAAACTAATGAACAGTCAGTCCATAGTAATCTGTTACATTTTCAAAATTGAAAGCTCACAAATTTTTCTTCTCACTTATAAAACTTTTCTTCTCACTTAATTATTTCATTCCTGAATAATTTATTTAGTTATTTTTTTTAATATACTTCTAGTTAGGTAAACAGTATGGTAAAAGTACTTAATAGTCTACAAAACAACATAAAATGAAAGTATTAAATTGCTCCTAGATTATTTACCTTTTACTAAATAGATAATCTGGTTTCTGAATATATTTTTCTTGGGCATGTTAATTGTGCAGATGTTTTTCCTAACAACTAATAAGTAGTTGCTGTAACATATAGATGGCACTACTATTAATAAAGCAGTGTTTGTCACCTTAAAAATTAAGGAATTAACTTGACCTATATACCATCGAAGATATAAATGTACAAACATATCAAAGAAAAGCAAGGTCCCTCTGAGCCTTGAATTAGAAGTCAGGACACCTGTGTTTTAATCCCTTCAATTTCCTGTGTGTTCCTGGACAATCCACTTAATCTCTCAAACTCAGCTTTGTTATTTGTAAAATTAAGTTATTGAATTAAATCTCCAAGGTTTCTCTTAGGCCAGGAGATATGAGAGACAAGCTGTCATTGTCCTCTCCCAGCAGTCCTACAGACATGGCTTATTCTCCTAGCAACAATGTATGGCAACCAGGAAAACTCACCTGAGATACCATGTACAGGGTTTTTATTCAGGGATGGAGAGGGTCAGTCATATAGGCGTGGAGGTTCTTCATGGCTGACTTGAGTTACTCAGTCTTCAGCCTCTTCAAAGGTCAGACTGATATCATATGGTCCTGGGCCTTCACCATAAATCACATGGTTAGCATGGACTATTTGGTGAGGCCCAAGGCGCCAGATAAACAAAGACACTCTTTGGCAGGATATTCCAAGGGCTTACAGATTATCTTCCAAGAGCCAGGAAAGGGCCAGATCGTTCTTTGGAATGTGCAGGGTTTAGACAACTGAGGCCTGCTGAGTTAATCCTTCATTGCATACCTTGTTTCAGTGAAGAAATCCTTCAGTACCTTCTTGAGAAAAGTTGCTTGGTAAGCAATTTTTTGATGATTTTCATGTCTGAAATATTTTAATTCTCCTGTCATATTTGATTGATAGTTTAGGGAGCAATCGAATTCTACATTGGAAATAATTTTCCTTGGGGATATTTAAGGTGTTGCTCCATTTAATGTTCGTGAAATTTGAAAGCCATTCTGGGGAGTTCTTGGTGGTGTAGTGGCTTAAGGCTCTGGTGCTATCAGCACTGCGGCCTGGGTTCGATTCCCATCCAGAGAGCTACCCACACACAAAAAAAATGTCAAAAAAAAAAAAAGAAAAAGAAAAAAAAAGAAAGCCATTCTGACTCTTAACCCTACCAGGCCCTAAACCTAACTATCCCCTATACCGGGGCTCCTGAGCATTAAAGAGAAAAAACCAACATGATATAGAAAAATGTTAGTTCCATGCAAACAAGTGGTTAGAATAAGATGGAACTTGGAGACATTGTAGGAAATAGGTCTACCTTTCATTTCGAAAATTAGGTCCAGCGGTCTAGCGGCAGGTTCAGAAATGACCAAGAAATCGGTACAGCAATCTGGTAGGGTTCATCTTTTGCATGTGACTTTTTTTCTCACTGAAAACTATTAGATTTTTCTTTGACCCTAGTGTTCTGAAATATTTCTTCCTATGGGTCTGTTTTCCATCCATTTTGCTGGGCATTGTACAGACCTTTTCAGTTTAGTCATGTGTCCTTTAGTTTGGGGAAACATTCTTGAATTTTTCCTTGACTTCCTCTCCTCCTTTGTTTCTGTTCTTTCTGGACCTCCTAACATTTGGATGTTGGGCCTATGAGACAGATCTTTTTAATATCTTTTCTCCTATTTTGTACTTGTCTTTTTTTTTAATTTTTAAATTTATTTTTATTGTTAGACTTACTGGGATGACACCTGTTAGCAAGGATTACATAAGTTTCAGGCATACAATTCTACAGTGCATTGTCAACTTGTTGTATAATAAGTTCAACACCTATGTGACTTCTCTTTCCATCACCATATATTTAGCTCCCCCTCCCTCCTCTCCCACCCCCTCCTCCTCTCCCACCCCCTCTCCCTTCTCCCCTCCCCTCCCCACTTGTCCCCAAATAAACATTAAATTATTGATTGTGTCCATGAGTTGGTTGGTTGGTCTTTTATTTTTCTTCGTTGCTTTTAGTTTTATACTCCGCATATGAGTGAAGTCATACAGTTTTTGTTTTTTTCTGTCTGGCTTATTTCGCTAAGTATGATGATCTCCAGGTCCATCTATTTTGTTGTAAATGGCAATATGTCATCTTTTCTTATAGCTGAGTAATATTCCATTATATATATGTACCACAGCTTCTTTATCCAGTCATCTGTTGCAGGGCACTTTCGTTATTTCCATGTTTGGCCACCATGAACAGCGTTGCAATGAACATTGGAGAACTTAAGTCTTTGCAGACTAAGGTTTTCAAGTTTTTTGGGTAGATTCCCAGAAGGGGGATTTCTGGGTCAAATGGTAACTCCATTCCCAGTTTTCTGAGGAACCTCCACACCATTTTTCACAATGGTTATACCAATTTGCATTCCCACCAGCAGTTGTACTTGTCTTTATGCTCTGCTTTTAGAAGGGAGATTTCCCCAACTTCCAGCCTTTCTCTTGACATCATCATTTCTACTAGCATGATTTAATTTCTATTAGCTTTTTTTAATTCTCTGAATTTTTTATTAATGACATCTTGTAATTGTTTCATAAATGCAGTATCTTTTCTTATCTAAGTCTGTTAAGAATAGTTTCATTTGTTTATTTTTTTGTGTAGATTTCTCTTTTTTATCTCTATCTTTCTTTAAAAACTTTTGAGCTATCTGGTTATCTTTGGATGTCTGTTCATAATTAAGAGTGGAAGCTCTAAGCATATAGGTGAGGTATGTACATACTGTAGGGTGATGTGGCTGGATAATTTGTTAGGGAGCTCCTGATGCTGGTAGATTTAGGTATTTCCTCTTGAATTGATCAGTTTCCTCAGGGGAAAAATATTCTAATCTTTCAGAGAATAAAGGTGTAGTTTACAGCATTTTGAGAACCTAATTGACGAAGAGGGTTGAGGCAAGGGAAGATCCCTGTACTTGATACTCATCATTAATCTCCCTGTTTTTAGTATGGTTCTAAACTACTGGTTGTGCCTGGCATCTAACTTTCATATTCCAGGCCAGAGTAGCCTCTCCAAAGAATAAACACCCAGACTTTTGCCAGGATGAATAAGGGGCATTTGCCCAGGGCATGCCTAGGGAAAGAAATTTAGGAATTTAATTGCTCTTAAACAGCTTTTATCTACCCCTGCTTTAGCCACCTCTTGGTTCCAGAGATACTTGCTTCTCTTAGTTCCTATATCTTTTGAAGATTCTGAAATGTGTATCAGGTTGGTTCTCAACTCTCCTCATGACTGGCTTGGGATTCATCTTACTTAGATAATCACACATTGTGTTGAGGTCCCCAGGACCACCTCAGTGTTGATGATTTGCTAGAAGGACTCACAGTTGTTTTACTCATGGTTAAAGTTTATTACAGTGAAAGAATAGAGTGAAATCAGCAAAGGGAAAAGAGATGAAATAAGGTCCCAAGGAAACCATGCATGAGCTTCCAAGAGTCCTCTCCCAGTGGAGTTACAGAACATGCTTCATTCCTTCTGGGACGAGTTGTGACAATACATGAGAAACATTATTTACCAGGGAAGCTCATTAGAAACAGTGCCAAAGCTTTTTATTGGGGTTTAGTCATGTAAGCATTCTCTGCCTAACACATAGCAAAATCTAGACCCCCAGAAGGAAAGCAGGTGTTGAGTATAAACCATATTGTTTGTGTACACAGTTTAGGCACAATGAAACACACCATTTAGGGAGCAATGGGAATTCTCTCAAAATCCAAGTTCCCAAATACCAGAAAAGGACCAACCTTACAGCAAGCTTTTCTAAGTATAGCCGTCTTAGGCCTGCTGTATTAACTCTTTTCTGCACACACATCCACCTAATTTCTGTCTTCCAACATTTCATTGTATGTTCTCCCATTCTACTCAAACATATGGGTTTATGCCTTTTAAGAAAATCCCTTTACTATTGTATTAATGGTGTTTCAAGTGAGAACAAAATTAGATATGTAAAAATCATTTTTAAGCAACTCAAAACAGACTAAGCAGAGAGAAGAAACTTTAAAAAAAAAAAAAGGTTTTAGGATCCTGAGAGAGAGAGAGACAAAACAATATTCTATCTTACGTATCCTAGAAAGAAGAACAGGCTGTTGTAAAGACCAAGTATATAGAAGATTTTAAAAAGAGAGTTCTTAAAAATAGAATACTATGTGATAAGCATTGATAGAGAACATCTGAGAAAATTCTGGCTCTTCAGTTTATAGCTAAAAACCTCACTGTTTTACATGCACATGGTAGCAATGGTAAGCTTGGGAATGGTTCACTATTCTTCATAGGAACTTCAGCAATTGAGATGGAAACTGTGGATAACTTCTGTAAAACAATCTACATACTTGGCTATATATGCATATCCACCATGGAGAAGAGATTGTGTTCACCCAAATTTATTTTTGTATCAATTCCAAATTTTATATAGATACGTTCTCTGATTAAGTTTCTGTTTCGTGTCAAAAGTGGGAAATCAACTTGACAAAAAGAAATTCTATAGAAAAACATCTGTTCTAATAAGTATTTAAGTACCTACCACCTCCAAGCAACATGGATCTACATGCCATGGGGGACAGCAAAAAAATATGCAACTCCAGTTTAACTCTTCCTCAAATCTTGGGATACCTGTATTAATTAAACTTACATTAGGTAATTTTTACCAATAAAATATATTTGTCATATTCTCTTTATTTGAGTAACTTAACAGGGAGACAAAATATAGAAGTCTGCATTTTTAAATGGAAAAATCATTTCAGATTACTTAAATATTTTCAAATAAAGTATTCTACTGATAAAACTATTTGAAATTTTCATTAATTTTAGAGTAAAGAATAATATTCTTCTATGAATGGCTCATTTATTTAGTTTTTCTGGTATTAAGAAAGACCTGGAAAGATAAGGCCCCTCTGACACAAACTGATACCAGCAAAGTCATTAAGGTGAATGTTATTTACCATTCTACTACTACAAAAAATCTACATAAAGTACATGTTTGTTGTTTCATGAATTATCCTTCACTGTCTTAAATAATACATACTTATTTGACATTTTTGGTATTACTAATTTTTTATGCAGGATCATGTCCTAATAGTTAAATTCTATAAAATACTTGGAATTACTAATATCAGATAATTTTCAACCCTACTGTAATCTAAATATGACTAATGTACCAGATTGTGCTTATGTGATTCATTGTAATTAACGTTCTGCAAATTGTGGAAGATAGCTGACCTTTAGTATTTCCTTACTCAGCTCTGCTCCCTCTCACACCCATTATTTATCACATCCTGTGACCTATTATCTTACAGATCACACTTCCCACCTTGTCCCCATTCTCTTCTTCTTTTGAACCTTTTAAATCCCATCACTGAAATCTAGCTTTTTCAGATGACACTTTGTGCCATCTCAATTTGGGGGAAGAACAATTAGCCTTATTTTTATATTTTCCAATACTACTTACTGATGTTATGCCATCACCATCTTTCTGAATTCTATGCCATCTGATTATGTCATCATTGGATATAATAATAACTTCCACCGTCCTGGCTGAATCAGCACTTGCTTTCTCCTGGACTTTTCTAGTGTTATATAGATCTTTTCAAACCTCATATTGATAACCTGTTCCATGTCTCTCAATTCAGTGGCTTCTGGGAGCTTTTCTCCAGTTCCATTTGAGCCACCCAACAGCATAGCCACACCTTGGATCAGCCCTTAAATGTAGTAATTCTTTCTAACCAGTATCTTCCCTTTTTCCATATAGATATTGAATTCATCCATTTATCTGTTTTTCACTCTTATCCTATGTTTTAATTACTTTAACCCCGATGTCATTAGTACTTAGAATCAGTGGTCAAACTAGTATTCTTCACCCCTTGACATTTTACTATGCCAGTATGGTTCACTCGCCTACTTTTTCTTTCTCTATAGTAGTTTCAGATAGTAGAGTTCTACATTGTGCATATTACATGAAAATGCAACCTAGTTATTTGAACTTTTTATGATGGTATCCATTTTTTTTTTCTATTAGATTGTTTGAATTTTAGAATCAGGAAAACTTACTGTGTCTATTGTCAACTGCCTGACTTTAACTGGACCTCTCTGCTTCTCAGTACAGTATATTCTTCTATAACCCTTTTATTCATTGTCTCAAATGTTTTCCACATTCCAGGTGCTAAAATCTAACATCCCTTCCCAGGATACGACCTTGCTTCCTACTTTACTAGAAAAAAATAGACTCCATCTGCCAAATTCTTATCCATCTTCTCTATATCAAAAGGTCTGTATCTGTGCTATGGCCAAATTTTTTTTAACAGAGATTTGCAGATAATTTTAAACTTTCTGTACAGACGTCTACATTTTTCTTCAACTATTATTTCTTCCTTCTTTACTCAAAAGTATATGTCTTCCTTTTCAAGACTAACCTGCCTCTTCTAGAGCCTTTTAACAATTGAACTCTCCTTTTCTCTCTCCTGCTCTCTTTCCATTTCACCTTCTCTAGCTCATTTCTGACCAGCATATTATTAAATTAGAAACTGAAAGATCTGAGATTTTACTCTACTTGAAAGTTAATAGGTTAGCCTGCCACAGTTTTATATACATACACTGACAGAAAGCACAAGACACATGGATCAGGGAAGAAGACCGTATATTACTTGTGGCAAAAACCACCACCAAAGCAATGTCTTGCATCAGCTCTCAGACCCCAATTCCCATAAGGCAACACAGTGAGGGCCAGATGTTACGTGTGTATGCAGCAGGCTATGTTACAGGAGAGGAGCCCCAAAACAAAGAAGAAAGACAGACCTTATCCTCACTCTGGAATGGAAGCAAATTTTCACCAAGAAGGGAGGAGACTTTACTGCCTTTGAATTCCTCCCAGGGTGGAGATGTTCCCTATCTTTACTATACTAGTCAGGAGAAGAATCTTGCCTCTGACCTTAAGGTAGACACTATCTCATTTCCCAGGATGTTTGTCATGCAAACCCCTTTGCTCAGAAATATGGATCATACAGTAATATGCAATATTCATAAAGGAATTGTCTCTCAACACAGAGTTTCCCCAGTTTCTCTTATCTTCAGATATGTCTCTTCATTTATACTGCCTGTGTTGTCTCACTTTCTATTAACTCCTTGCACTTTTGCTCTGTCATTCCACTGAAAACTTTTGCCAAGGTACAAGTGACATACTAGTAACCCAATCAATGGTTATTTTTTAATCATTCTTGACTTTTTGCAGCATTTAACAAGGGCTATATTTTTTTCCTTTTACCTCTAAACTATTGCTGTGCTTTCTATGATTAATCTGATTCCTAGGTCACTCTCCCTTATCCATCCCTCTCTTCTTTAGTCTTTGTGTTTTTCATTCTGATTGTTAAATGTGAACATATTACATGCTGACTTCCCATTCTGCATTTGTTTCCTCAAATGTCTTCTACTTGGAATTTCAACTGTCACCTCTATAGATGACTATAATCCTTCTTATATTCCAAAACTCACCTGCTTTCTCAATCTTTCTGCATGTAGTTAATAAATTTTAAAACTAAGAATAAATTCCATATCCTGACTTTTTAAAATTTTTGTTAGTGGGGCCCTCATTCTATCAGTTTTTTTAGATCGAAAACAGAGTGTGGTTGAGTAGACTCACTTAAATTCAACAACAGTCTTTTAACTGGAGATGGGAGTAAAGGAAAGGTAGTAAAATGGACAGTGAGTTATCTTCTGAAGATACAGATGGAGTTAAGAAGGGAGGCAAAGAGACCAATAAAAGGCTGTTATAATAATCCACTGTAGTAGTAGAGACAGAGATAATGTATGCATCTGAGAATGAATTATTAAGTGGTACAATTTAGAGGCCAATAGGGTAATATTTTAGACTCCTCTCTCATATCTAGCTTCTAGTAGGTGGTGGTACTGTTAACCAAAATACAATAGATATGAGTAGATGCACAGGCTGCTATCTTTGCTTGAGCATTTACCTAACACTCATTTACTCTTCATAACTTGGCTCAAATGTGACTTTTCTTTGAGAAGTCCTCCCTAACTCTTTACACAGTCTTTCCCCTTTCTCCTTAACCTCTTACCATTTCCTGGACTAGTCTTACTCCTTTACTATATGTGCTGATAGCATCTTTGCACTGATACTACAATATGGTAAAATAGATGGTTTGTCTATTTCCTCCATACAGTGAGCTCCTTAAGAGCAGAAACAGTTACCGTATTTATGAATTCATAGGACCTTTCATAGTGTATGCTCAGTAAATGTTTAAATGAAATCAGTAAGTCATCAACTACTTTGTACTTGCCCCTTACTTTCCAAGCCTCCAAAGCTTAAACTCTACTCTAGTAGTCTTATAACTGGTCTTTCTAGTCTGTAATTTTTCTATAGTAGTCTGTACATAGATACCAGGTTAATGAAATTCCATATTTTGGAGTGCCTAGATAAAAACCTTCAGTATTTTTCCATTATCTAAATAATAAAGTCCAAATTAACCAGTGAGGAATTGAGACCTTCCACACTATGTTCTCAGAATTCATCATGCTTATTTCAAATTCTGCTTACCTACCTGCCTAACTTTGTTCAACATGTATTTAAAGACCTGCCTTCTGCAAGGCTCTCTGAAGGAAAGAAGTTTATTATATCTGATATATGCTCATTATCTTGTGTTCATTTTTTTGGTTCCTTGTTTCCTTTCACTAATTCATTTCATCTGAGGGGAAAATAATCTTTGGAGAACAGTCAGCCATATTCATATAGTAAGTAATTCCATTTTAAAGCAAAACATAAGTGATACAATGAAGTTCTGAATAGGTAGCAAGCCATTCAACACAATGTCTGGCTCTTAATAAAAGTTCAATAAATGTTTAAATTGAATTAATTCTGTTTAAATTTTTAAAGACAGTTAAATTTAAGTCTCTAACAAAGAAAAATATTATTTTATGCCTTTGGAAACCTATCTCTTTTTGCTTCGTGGCAGTTCAACTGTCAGCATTTGAATTTTACTTGTTATCTATTGTTATTTGTAGTTATAACACATTGAAACACAAAGAACAAAAGGGGGTCAGATATATGGTGATTGAAGGAGAACTGACTCTGGGTGGTGAACACACATTGCAATATGTAGATGATGTATTACAGAATTGTACACTTGAAACCTATATACTTCTACTAATCAATGTCACCCCAATAAATTTAATTTTAAAAAAGAATGTTATATTACATGCTTTCAAAACTTTCTTTCTGTACTTTCTTTATAGGTTATATGTAAAATCAGATGTGCCACTGAACTTGACAAACACAAGTAAGTTTCATAAGTAGCAAGATCTAAATTTATATAATAGTTCTTAAGGTCAAAGGGCATGGTGGATGAGGGTGCTTTAGCAGTTTTATAAAAAATCAAGAAGTTAGATTAGTTCATAGCAAGTGAATTGAATAACCCACAGTGCTCTCCCTTCAGCCATATTGCTGCCTAATAACTTCTTTGTTGCTCTGCCACTGTCCCTATTCAGATGTCAAATGTAATTTCACAGGTCCACCAACACTGAAGTTAGGTTATGCTGTTTGGGGCAAGAATGTATTACATAGTTCCATGAAGTAAATAATGTTTCAGTACGGGTTAACCTCAAAATTGGAGTACTAAACTGGAGAGGCCTTGGGGACCTGGATTTCAGACCAATTCTCCCACTAACTTACCAACTCTGCAATTCATTTAACCTTTCTATGCTTTGTTTTCCTAAACTACTATAATCCCCTGGACATATGGATCATTTCAAGGTCTGTTTTGGGTTTCAAACTATGTAATTATTGTTTTTATTTAATCTTAGAGAATATTAAGATCTAAACTTGTCACATTTTTAAATTAATGCTTTAAAGTCTAATGTCATTTTAAAATGGTTTAGAGATACTAATTTCATAAGCAAAGATAGCCCAAGTAACTGAGTGATTATTAAATTTGTATTGAATGAAAATACAAACATTTTAAATTGAAAGAATTCTTATACCTAAAGTAACACATTAATAAATTTAATTTCTCATTAGTTTTATAAACATCTAATCTTTGTACTTTGCATGTCACTTAATAAAAATTGCTTGTTACAGATTAGTTTATACATTACCTTCAGTTTATCTTGTGTAAACTATTTCCATGTTTTGGAAAGCAGACCATGTTTTATGATTTCCACATTGAAAGTGACCCCAAATAGAAGATACTAGGATGCCAAATAAATGTCTGGGTCATATTAATTTGGAGTATAAATGTGTCTGATCTGGGATTACTTTCAGATAGATAGCTGTTACAGCCTCTTGAAACAGATAGCCACACCTTACCTGAAGAGTTTTTATAAGGTCGTCTAATTTTTCTTAGGGGGCAGTAGTTAAGCATTTCATTTTCAGAGTTGCTCTATATGCATAGTAAATATGCAACGTTGTAAGAGATGAGGTATTAGTAAGTGCTTGGAACTCTCTACTGTCCCTATGTTCTGTATTCATGCTTGAAAATAGTGTTTGCTATAGATAATCAGAAGTTCATAAAATTGAAAATTGTTTAAAACGCATTTCCCTTTCCTCTTAAAATTAGTATGAGTGATCAATTTAAATTTAGATACAGTTTATTAATTTTCCAGACAAATTATAAAAACCTGGTAATTCTTGTAGTGAAAAGATCAATAAAAATATTCTTAGTAGTTATAAAAGTGAAAAATTCAAGATTACTTGAATTAGTGTTAAAATAGTCCTATATTATTCTTCCTGGTAGAGGCAGCTGAATTCAAGTCCATATGAGATAATTTTGAAATTAATTCTTTAAAGTCTAATGCCATTTTAAAATGGTTTAGATATTAATTTTATAAGCAAAGATAGCCCAAGTAACTCTAGTGATTATTAAATTTGTATGTAATAAAATTACAAACATTTTAAGCTGAAATAATTATTGTACCTAGAGTAACACACTAATAAATTTAAATTCTGGCTAGTTTTATAAACATCTAATAAACTCATTCTTTTTCTTTCAGAATTCTATTGCATTTGGGCTTCATACTGGCAAGCCTTCTCTTTTTAGTGGTGAACTTGACTTGTGCAATGCTAGTCCATGGAGATGTCCCAGAAAATCAGTTGAAATGGACTGTGTTTGTTCGAGCATTAATTAATGATAGCCTGTTTATTCTTTGTGCCATCTCTTTAGTTAGTTACATATGCAAAATCACAAAAATGTCATCAGCAAATGTCTACCTCGAATCAAAAGTAAGTATATCTCTTAAATTTCACTTGAAAATCTAACTTCAAATCCTCATAATATGAAGCATATTTTAATGACAGTATTTTTTTTCAAGTATTCTCAAAGTCAAGTACATTTTTGAACATGAAGGAGTGGTCACAAGAAATGAAAAAGTATTTAAAATTTGCCCCTTACTAAAC
Source organism: Lyroderma lyra (assembly GCA_004026885.1). Lineage (NCBI taxonomy): Eukaryota > Metazoa > Chordata > Mammalia > Chiroptera > Megadermatidae > Lyroderma > Lyroderma lyra. The sequence goes on from PVJL010001050.1 coordinate 157,471, forward strand.
AATTGTTTGGAAAAAATCTTACACTGTGCATATTGTATTTTCTATGACTTTTATCCTCTGCATTGGAAGCTAATTAAATAGAATGAACCAGAGTTTATTTATATCAGTGTATCACAAATAGTGTAATATATAAAATCACAAAAACAACTTAATATTTCCTCAGTAAGGGTGGCAGTATTGCCATTAAACAAATTTACCTTATTATATCTACATACACTTAGCAGTGGTAAGATGTCATAATGATAAGGTGGTGTTAATTTGTGTAAAAGTTTAGAGAATGTTACTTCACCCCGTAATATGAAGTCCCTACTTCAAATTTGAAACAGCTAGCCTTGTAACTAAATTTACAAATGCATTGATTCTCTCTTTCCTTAGAATTTGGATCAGCAAGCAGAAGCCAAATACTAACTCATTAACAAAGAACCATGAATGCTTCTGCTGTTGTTGATTGACAGTGTGCTTGAGCCATGAATCAGTCATTACAGTGTATGTGTGGTACTCCATGTAGGGTTATGTATGTGTGGATATTGAATGTCGATTTACACATAAGGCGAGTGTGCTTTCATTTGGCATCATTGCCTATTCACTGTAGATACCATATTTTGCTGTGTATAATGCATACTTTTTTGTCCAAATTTGTGAGGGGAAAGTAAGTGTGTGCATTATACATGAGTAGTACTAATACGGTATCTACATAAATTTTTTAAATCCTTTTATTTATGCATATAAGTTAAAAGTGTAACTCTAGAAATCAATAACTCTATCCATATGCAAAATAATACCCAAAATATGATAATTGGGTTTTTTTAATATAAAAAATTTTATATATAAAATTTCTTGTGACTTGTATCTGTTCTTGTGTTTTGTAATTATTTGTTACATTAAATTTCTTGTACCATAATATGGTAAAAAATAAATGGTAAAAATTCCTTTATAGGGGAGTTCCCTGGTGGTGTAGTAGCTAGGCTTCAGCGCTGTCAATACTGCGGCCTGGGTTCGATTCCCAGCCAGGGAACTACCCACATATAAATAAATAAATAAATAAAGATTAAAATTCCTTTATAATACAAAAGTACCTAAATATAAACAAATAAAAATTTGATTAAAAGATTAAAACAAAATATTTTTTTCCCTGAAAGCTTGGGCCAAAGATGTGGGTGTGTATTATACACGGGAGAGCATTATATATGGTAAACAAGATAACATCCTTAAACAGAGCAGTTCTCTGAAATATTTTTAAACTTCTTTTTATATTTATTTTTTTTATATGGGTAGTTCCCTGGCTGGGAATCGAACCCAGGACGCAGTGTTGACAGCGCTGAAGCCTTAGCCACTACACCACCAGGGAACTCCCCTTAAACTTATATATTGTTGTTATTCTTACTATAGTCCTAGTAAAGTAAGGTATCATAATTAAATGTATGGTAATCAACTTGTTTTTAAATTTAGGTGAAGACTTTAAATTTACTTTTTCAACATTGGCAGAATAAATATAGAAATATAAATATATAAATGTAAATATACATATATATTAATATATATGTATATATGCTGTCTAGAAAAAATTCATCCATAAAGGCCTCTATTTTTTATATTACATGGCTGGATACTTTCTGTACAGCCCTTGTGTGTGTGTGTGTGTGTGTGTGTGTGTGTGTGTGTACACGTATGCACACATACATACACATGGGAGAGAGAAAAAGAGGTAGGGGGAGGGAGAGAGACTGACTTAGACTTTTAAAACTATTAATCTTAACTGGAAAATTATTCAGCTTCTAAAAAGTTAGTTGATTCCTAAAATTAAAATAATTTAGGTAATTCTGGCTTCAGTTTGAGTGCAAAGAATAATACTGTGAATATTATGGTACATAATCTTTTGATGTAGCAACAGCATCTTCATTTAGTGTGATATCACCATTAGAATTCATACCTCTTGCTTGTCTAGTGATAAAGCATAAATTGATGTGTTTGAATTTAAAGCAACTTTCTGAATACCTAGCAACTTTCTAAGTTTGGTTTTACTTGCTTTGAAAAAGATAATTCCCTGAATATAGTAAAGTTTCCAATCTGGGAAGAAAAGTTCTTCTGATAACTCCTCCAGAATTATTTCAAATTTCTTCCCCTAACTATTATATGAAAGGTATTGATCTTTTATTTTTAAGTCTTAAATTTAAAAGGTGCATGGATCGAGAATTCTCTGAATATACAGAAAGACATGTTCAAATACATACCTATAAGGGTAACTATAACATGAGATACTAGATTATTTGTATTATATTGTGCTATTATGTAGTTCTTGATCTTCCTAACTAGGTAATAAATTTCCGTACATCATCTTTATTTCACGTTCTCCTTGTAACATCACTAAGCTCATTTTTTGACTTCTGTAACAATCTACAGTAATGGCCATTTCTCACGTATTCAATCAACAAATGTCTGTTGAGCCATCTACCTTCTCTACTTTCACACTAACACTGTTTATTGCTATTCCTAGAGTCATTTCCTTAAAGCTCAGACTTGGGTCTTCTGTTTTTCTCTTTTCATTCTTTCTTCCTTCTGCTATGTATTCAATGATAATGAGATCCTCCATAACTTACCTCAAGCAAATCTAACCTGCTTTATTTGTTAAATGGCACATAGCCTGCTTTCCTGTCTCTGTATCCTTAAGCATAAGGATATAGAGGATTTTATCATCCAGGAATGCTTTTCCCCCTCCCAGTGCTCTATACATGTTTGTTTGTTCTTACCAAACTTTAATGTTTTCCCCTTTTAGGAATTTAATTTGGTCCCTTCTCCTCCATCTCCAAAATAAAATTTAGAAATAACTCTGTCTAAATTCTCTTAAAATTTTACTTTATTCTTCTAGCAGCAGTGCTATATTTTGGTCCTCTTTTTTCAAAGTAGCAACTCTAACTTGCTTTTTAAATATGTTATTGTCAATTTGAGTAATTTATTTCTGCTCTTTTATTTTTTTATTTTCTTATATATTTAAGGTTTCTTTGTTCCATGTCTATGTTGCTATATAGATACTTAATTTATTATTTTGTAAACAAATAAAGGTATTTAGAGCAATATGTTTTCTCAAGTACTGCTTTGGCAGCTTTTCATAATCTTGTTATAATGTAGCAACATTCTTATTTAACAAAAACAAAGCATTTGTTGTTTGGATTTCAAACATGTCTCAAATATTACATATGTACACATCAGTGTTAATTAGATGTTATCTCTACATATAGGTCTTCCTTCAACTCACTTTCGTGGGAAGTTTAAAATTCAGACATCTGTACTGTTCAGGTCCTCTAACTTCAATTAGAAGTTACCAGTTTTACTGTCTGCTTGATTGGCCACGCATATGAATCTGGCCTACTAAACAAAGTAGAATTTCTACACTCCAGGTTCTTGTTAGAGAAAATAAATTCTCACCTGTTGAATTAAAAAGCTTAATTGCCGAAAGGATTACCTGAAGGATGTACATTCTCTCCATTTCTCTATTTTATCCTCAGCCTAATCCAGATCACTGCAGAGTTTTATACTAAGACTGCATTGTACCCTATATAAAATTGTCTTTTCTGAACTATACTTTGACATCATACTTTAGCCTACATCAAGAAATATGTAAGAAGGTCCTTGTAAGAAACATCTATCTTAAAGTCATTATTGTATAATGGTATGAAAGATATTGTCTACACAGTGTCTCTCAGGAAAGATCTTTTTCTCCAATTCAGAACCAGAAAAAACAGTATTAAGTCCTTCTTTCGTCTAGTTACTATGTTGTTCAGAGGCATTTCTGTGGCTTATCAATCATAGATGACCTTATGATATCCATATTTGGTTCAGGCTCTATCTATGTTGTCTTTTCACTTTCTTACCACTACCGCCCCTTTCTCTCTCTCTCTCTCTCTCTCTCTCACACACACACACACAATTTTTAATTTTTTTATGTGTCTCTGTACCTGCTTCAAATTTTCCTGTGCAGTGAGGGTGGTATAAATAAAAATGGATTGAATATACTTTTGGATATATTTGTATTTCCTTTTTCAGGTATATCGATTTTTAAAATTAATTTGGAAAGACCTTAATGAGAGACAGTGTATCATAGTGATTAAAAGATGGAAACCTGGGATCAGAGAGAGAAGGATGTAAATCCCATCTCTCCTCATTGGCTTTGTGACATTGGACAAGTAACAGCATTCTCTAAGCTTTACTCTCATGATCTATAAAATGGAAATGATAGTGTTATCTCATAGGTTATTAGGAGGATAAGAGTAGTGCCTACCTTATACGGTTGTTATAAGGATTAAAGGAGAATGCATATAAAGTGCTTAGAATCTTGCCTAGCATGTGGGAAGTACTTATAAATGTTACCTATTATGATAGTAATGTGTACTAGGGGATGGTAATATAGCTTAAGGACGTTCTTGAATACCTAGAATTCTTGGCAAAATTTATCTGGAGAGCGGTCCTATATGTAATCAAATTCTCAAAGGAAACAGTGATCCAAAAAAAAAAAAAGACTAAGATTCACTGAAGAACAGGATTTCTGTTTTAAATATTTTAATTTTACTTTTTTCTACCCAATTTATGTACCATTCCACCCAGATTTTGACATCTCTGACAGATTACATTTTATCTAATATTTAACTAGTTTTTCTTAGAAATTTTTGGAATATTGCTGAAATTGTGTAATAGCCTTTTAAATTATATTTTTGTTCTGAAATCTACTGTACCATTTATTACAATCTCAGTGTTATTTGCATATGCATAACAGACTTAACACTGTATTTTAACTTTATATCTATTGCTAGCATTTCAAGTATGTCTCATTAACTTAGACAAAAATATTGTAAAGTTTGGGCTTTTTACAAACTTTATAGGGTAAACAGTTTATATTTATTAAGATGATTATTAGTATTAGTCTGTGTCTCTCATTAAGTTCGTTTATATTGCTGTTTGCTTTGTCTTCATTTGTATGATTTCTGTGGTACATTTTAATTTATTTACTTTTTTCTTTTTTTTGCTTTTTGGTATGTGGGTAGCTCCCTGGCTGGGAATCGACCCCAGGCCGCAGCGCTTAAGCCACTACACCATCAGGGAACTCCTAATTTATTTACTTTTTATCAGAATTATATAACTTTTAACATTAAAATGCATACTGATACAATTATTTTTACTCTAATATTCATTTGCATTTCAGAAAATATCAAAATATAAGAATATAGAAGACATTTTTAATGGAGAAAATATAATAACTTAGCACAAAATAGTTTAAACCAGGGGTGTCCAATCTTTTGGTTTCCGTGGGCCACATTGGAAAAAGAATTGTCTTGGGCCACACATGAAATACACTAACACTAACAATAGCTGATGACCTGAAAAAAAGGTCCATGAATAATTTTTGTAATGTTTTAAGAAAGTTTATGAATTTGTGTTGGGTTACAGTCAAAGCTGTTCTGGGCCACATGCAGCCCATGGGCAATGGGTTGGACAAACTTGGTTTAATCCCTATAATGGGAAATTGGGATTATCTGTATGAAAGACCACTCAAAAGTAGTATGGGAATAAAATTAAGCTTTTAAGTTTATATATCTGGTCAGGGACATGCACAATTTTATATCTGGATAAGAGTGTAAAGAGAATCATTGTTTGATACTCAAGATCTCTTTGTGTCTCAGCCCTGTCAGCCATTTGCAATGATGCATTCTCTCTCCCTCTCCGACTTCCTAACTTTAATTATATATAAACCTTTCTGCCCATGTTCACTCAACCTTTGATCCATATTCATTTATTGGTTGGGATGGCCGGTAGCAACAAAATCTTGCAGAGACACAGTGGCATTCAACTAAACTATATTCAGCATATTTCATACAGAACAGCTGAACATTATAGACTAACTCAGTGGTTTATGGTAACTGAGGCCATGATTAAAGAAACAGGCTAAAATACTATTAATGTTTCTCTTCCACCACCCTGAAATATGACTTAACCAGAATTTGGAGAGGATGATGTTTGAGAAATAGAGGCTACATCATAGTCTGTAATAGGCCACCTTCCCAATATTCTGTTATAATTTCTTTTATGAGTTACTGGGATTTACTTTATCCATCTTAGACTATGGCACTTCTTTAGTTTGTTGCCTTAGTTACTCCAGTTCTTATACTCCAGTCTTATTTCCTCTTCTGTTGCTGAGCTGACCTACTACATGCTGGTCCCATTGAAAAATCTGTTACAGTTTTGCCTTTATAACTTTTATCTACTGCTGTATTCAAGTAACTTTCCCCTTACTCCTTTACTAGACCAACTAGCATTTTCAGTATTTTTTTTTTAATTTTTCTATATCTAGAAGGTCCACTCAGTAAAAGCCATCTACTCTGTAATGGTAGTGCCATAGGGGCCAGAGGTTTAATTTCATTGTGTCTTAACTTCCCTGAAGCTATTTTTGAAATTGTTTAGACCTTATAATTATCAAAATATATATTTAAATTTACTAATTGAGACTAGTACTTTGTTTCTTATTTTTGATGCTTAGTTTGGCATTTTAATTTCAAAATGGAAATAGCATTTGTGATATGGTTTCAAAACCTATGTATAGGTTCTTCTTCTGGTAATGGCTGAGTAGCTTCTATTGGACCAACCTTTCACAGATAGCAGTAATAAATTCTGGACAAAATATAAAAAGCACTGGAAGCACTGGAGAGCATCCACTTAGAAGAAGGAAATGACACTGAGTGAGTTTCCTGTTTTTTACAGCTTCTATCCATCTATGGGGCAGTTAAAACCTGAAGAGAAACCTACTGTGTTACTTGCTTGAAGAATTCAGAAGACAAAATTCAAGTAACTATCACAGATGGAAAGTGAATGGAAAATCTCATGAAGACAGATAGAGGAAACCCCAAATTCTGACTATAAACTGTGCCAAATTTTTATTTGATACCTGAACATGTATAAGACAGACTCCAAGCAACACAGTTAAGGATAAAGGAATTGAACTGAGATTTCACCTGCTCTCCATATACAGAAGACAGTTTGGGATTTTAGTCTAGCCAAGTTAATTTTTTGCTTAAAAAAAAAGAGGAAGGAAGGGAGGGAGGGAGGGAGGAAGGAAAGGAGAAATGAAAAACTCAATACTTTTCAATGGAATATAACTGAATCCAGATATTCTAAAACATGTCACTCACAATGACTAGAACACAATCCAAGACTACTAGATGTATGAAGAAACAGGAAAACTGTAACTCATATTCAAGAGCAAAAAGCAAAACTCTAAAGCAATCATTGGAGGCAATCCTCCACAGATGACCTGGATGTTGGATTTATCAAAGATTTCATAATGTGCTCAAGGGTGTAAAGGCAAATTATTTGGATGAATAAGTAAATACAAAATCTCAAGAGAAATAGAAACTAATAAGAAAACAAATTATAGAATTAAAAAATATATTTTAGGAGTTCCCTGGTGGTGTAGTGGCTAGGCTTCTGCGCTGTCAACGCTGTGGCCTGGGTTCGATTCCCAGCCAGGGAACTAGCCACATTAAAAATATATATATATATTAAAATATATATATATATTTTAAATTAAAAAGTAATTACTTTGGGCTTAACAACAGATCGGAGGTGAAAGAAGAAAGAGTCAGTGAACTTAAATCAATGGAAATTATCCAATCTGAAGCATAGAGAATGGTAGAGGGAAAAGATGATAATAAAATGAACAGTGTCCTAGAGCCTAATTATGTAATTGTAGTACCCAAAGGAAAAGGAGGCAGGGAATGAGATGGGAAAAAAATATTTGAAGAAATAATGATCTAAATATTCCAATTTTGATGATAGTTTCATGAAAGTCAGTAACCACAACAGGATAAATATAAAGAAAATCTCACCTCAGTTCATTATCATCAAACTGCTTAAAAGCAAAAATAAAAGAAAATCTTGAGATCAGAATAAAGTGATCCATACATAAGAGAACATTGCTTCAAATGATTGCTCATCAGAAATAATGGAGACTGGAAGACATGGAAACAATGTCTTTAAAATGCTGAAAGACAAATCTTGTCAAGTCTGAAAGCTGTATTCAATGATATATTCTTAAAGAATGATGAAGAAATAAAACTATTTTCTGATAAAAGAAAATTAACAGGGTTAGTTACCAGTAGACGTCCAGTACAAGAAATGCTAAGGAAATTCTACAACTGAAGGGAAATAAAATCAGCTTGAATTTCAGCTCTTCAGGAAGGAATGAAGAACACAAGAAATAGTAAATATGTGGGTAAATATAGTTTCTTAATTTCTTTAAAATAAATATAACTGTACAAAACAAAAACTATAACATGTGCGGCATACATATATAGATATAATATATAACTCTAATATATATAACAACTATAGCCACTACAGTATAAATAATTGGGATAAATGGACCTATATGGTTGCAAAATTCTTAAGTTTTATGTCAAGTGGTATAATATAAACTATTACTTAGACTGTGAAATGTTAGGAATATACAAGGGAGGGCTGATAAATTTTGCCTCCACTTAAATAGAAAATGAACAGAAAAAGATACATGAATGAAATAAAAAACAGAAATATGCCTATATCATTTATTTTCAAAGCTGCATAATTATTTTTCTACAAAATCACCATACACTTCAATACACTTCTGCCAATGCTCTAGTTTTTGAAATCTGTCCTTCAAAAATCGGTTTTATTTTTGAAACCATTTCCTCACTGCAGACATCACCTCTTCATCACAGATGGACCACCTTACCCAGCATCTTACTGTATTCACAACAACACACTGATCACCATAAGCAGCTTGCATTTGTCTGTGAATTTCAATTGAAGGAACTTTTTCTGCTGTTAAGAATTCAGTTAATAGCACACTGTTTGTACCGAACATCTGAACACTCTCCCATTTTGATGTTCACTGGGTGAAAAATATAACTATCTGTGTGTGTAAGGTCAAGAATGATGGAGGAGGGATACCATGTGACTACACAGAACAGGTTATATCCAAATATATCTGAAGTAACAAATATTACAGTGGAGGCAAAATTTATCAGCCTCATAATCCCTCAAGCAGTAGTCTCAAATTTTTGGCCTCAAGATCCCATTTTATTACTGAGAATTATTGAGGACCCCAAAGAATTTTTGTTTATGTAGATTATATCTACCCATATGTACATTTGAAATAAAAATTGAGAAATTCTAAAAATACTCATTTATTAATTTATTTAAAATAACAATAAATCCATTTATGCTAACATGAATAACATGTTTTATGAAAAGTAATTGTATTTTCCAAAGCAAAAATAAATTAGTGAGAAGATGGACATTGTTTTACATTTTTCAGATCTCTTAATGTCTGACTTAATAGAAGACAGCTGAATTTTCATGTCTGATTCTGCATTGAATCTGTTGTGATATGTTGTTTAGGTTGAAGTATATGAAGAAAGTCCATCCTCACACATACATATAGTTGGAAATGGAGGAGAATTTTAATAGCCTTTTCAGATAATTGTGGATATTCTTCTTTAATACTACACCAAAACTCTGAAGTGGAGGTTTCTTAAAGGTTAGTTGCCATGTGGAATCTAAAACACTATTAGTGAACTTTTTGTCCTCTCAATTGGTCTATCTTGTACTTTGAATGATTTTGTAACATCATGCATTGATCACTGAAAAAGAGTAGTCGCAGATCTTCAAAATGTTGATACATTTCATTGACAGTCACCAAAAATCACATTTGTTAATATCATCACCAATCTGATTGGAAAAACTTTTAAGTTTTGGGAAGCTGCCAGTCTTACAGTGGATACAAGGGCTTACAAGTTTTCAAACATTCTAATTTTCACTTGAAAGTTCCTATTTCATCAATAGCAGTAAACACGATCAGATGTTTTCTTTGAAGTGACAAGTTCATTTCATTTATTTTTGAAAAAAAATGTATGCCAAATATAATAACCAAGTCTGTTAAGTAAAAAATAGTGTTCCATGAAAAACGGTGGCTACTTCAGCTTGCAAGTCAATCACCTAAGTGCTTTTCTTCAAGAAAGCAACTCTGCTTTAGTATACAGCAGAATTGCTTTAAGTGTAAGTCTTATCTCCTCACACAGTATTAAATAAACACATGCTCTGTGTTGATATTTAATATTTTCGCTACTTCATCAAGGATATTCTTAAGTGAAACTGACTCTTTTTTAACTGGAAGTACATAGTAGTGAATAATACAATACAGTTTGGTGTTACTGCCTTGATTTGTGCTAAGTTTCACCCACCATTGCTTTTCTTCCATTAGTGAAAATATCAGTATAGTTGGCCCAGGATAAACAATTGGAAGAGTTTTACTTTGAACATTTTAGTACCACTTGTATTTCTACTCAGACATTGACATAAAAGAATATCTTCTTGAAAGATTAGTTGGTACTGATGCCATATGAATACAAAGAAAATTAGTCTTGCTACATTGGATTCATTATTTGTAAGGCAGAAATATAATTCTGTAGACAAGATATTAAATCACTCTTTGTTTTCAGTTAAATGTTTAAATCCGTAAATTTCTAGATTGTTGGAAAATGGCAATGCCGTACTTTCTTTCATGGACTTTCCATCCAGCAGGCATTCAGCAATGTCAACTGTATAAGACTTTACTGGTCTCTGAGCTATTGTGTATGCTTTGCTAACACAGTCTAATAACTTAGCCTGTGATGTTTGAATGACTTTTTCATTTCCACTTTGGAAAGTTATAAAACAATTTTTGGTGTTTAAAGTTCTCACCATACCTGCATTTAAAATTTCAATTTCTTTTGCTTTCAACTCTGAATGTTGGTCTCAAAATGATGTTTTCACCATAATGCTATTCAAAAATGTTCTGTTGCAGAAGACACAATAAGGTAAATTATTAATATTTGTAAATCCCATTGAAAGATAGTTTTCATTACATTTCATTTGATTAAACAAAACAGGAAGTCAATTTCATTCACTTCCTTTGAGAGAGATTCTTTTCTTTGTTGAGTCAGAAAGTTTTAACATTTTCATCTTAGCATCTTAGAGGTAAACAAAGAAGCTGCGTGTTGAAAAAGATATTTTTTATTGTAGTAAAATATACATAACAAAATTTGCCATTTTAATCATTTTTCAGTGTACAGTTCAGTAGTTCAGTGGTATTAAGTACATGCACATTATTGTACAGCCATCACAGCTGTTCATCTTCAGAACACTTTTATCATCCGACTGAAACTCTGTACCCACTAAATATAACTCCCCATTCTTAAGCAATAATCCACTCTGAAATATGAAAAAAACATATTTTTTTCATTTCAGAGTAAAACATGATTATGGGTTTATCGAATTAAAAAAATTAAGATTTTGGAGAAATCTTAAATGTTTACATATTATAAACAAATATGTAAAGTGTACCTATTCTTTTGTGTTTCCATGTGGGTTACAGGAAAATTTTTAGGTTTTCAAAGTAACTACTTATTGGATGATAATGATGTTTCAGCAGGTATAGCAGGTAGAACCCAAGAAAACTAGCAAGAACCCAGGAGAAGTATAGAAAACAAACTGGGTTAATCTCTAAAATATGCAAATTTATACCCTAATTCTATTATATCAGGAATTTAGAAAACACAGTAATACATATGCACATAGAGTGTAGATGGACATCATTACATATCATGTAGTCTCCAGAAAACTGCTCTACATTCAAAAAAGAATGAGAGTAATATAGGCAAATAGCATCTAGTATTGTTTTTAATCACATCGATTTTGATCTTTAAGGTCCTTGGACTATAATTTAAGAACTGCTGCCCTGTAGCAACCACTTAAGGCAAAAAAAGCAAAATGAAATTAAAAAGTATGTTTAGAAATTCAATAGATAGATTAAAATCAAATTCTAAAATATATTCAATTAGCCCAGAAGAATACAGGAAATGATGGATAGAGGAACAACAAACATAACACCAACAACAAAAGAGAAAACAAGTAGTAAAATGTAAGATTTAAATCCAAAGGTATAATTAATTATTGTAAATGCCAATGGACTAAACACTCCTGTTAAGAAGTAGGGACTGTCAAAATGGATTTTTAAAGAAACAAGACTCATCTGTATGCTGCCTTCCAAGAATGCACTTTAAATATAAAGACAAATATAAGTTGAAAACAAATAGATGGAAACTAATATACTATGCATTCAGTAAGCATAAGAAAGCACTTTAATATCAGAAGAAAATAGGCCTCAAAACAAAGAGTATTACCAGATATGAGAAGGTACCTTTGATCAGGAAGCAAAGGATATTACCAAATATAAAGAGGTACATTTCATCAGGAAGACATAAAAATCATAAATGTGTAACATAAAGCCAAAATAGTAAGAAATAAAGAGGGGGAAATGACTTATTTACCAAATAGAAATAAAAGGAAAAAATTCTCTACAGTCATAGTTGGAGATTTTAATGTCCCATCCTCAGCAATTGATAAAATGAAAACAAATCAATAGACAGAAAATTTGAACGAAACTGTCAACAACCTTGAGCTAATTGACTCCTCATACCTGGAGAACACATATTCTTTCCAACTGTACAAGGAAATGGTCATCAAAATAAACCATACAATGGCCAATAAGACCAGTATTAATACCTTCAAATGATTGGAATGGCCACAATTCAATTAAATATGAATAACAATGTGATATCTAAAAATACCCATATATTTAGTAATTATACAATATAGTTCCAAATAACCCATGGAAAACAGAATAAGTCACAAGGGAAGTTAGAAAATATTTCAAACTTAAGGATAAAGAAATAACAATATACCAAAATTTGTGGGATGCAGCCAAAATAGTGCTTGAAGAGAAAAGTATAGCTTTAAATGCTCTATTACAAAAGAAGAAATACATAAAATCAGTGACCTAAGGTTCAACCTTAGAAACCACAGGGGAAAACTAGGGAAAAGGTTTTTATTTTAAAAAAAGTAAGTCCAAAATAAGTAGAAGGACTGAATTAATAGAATAGAAATCAATGAATCAAAATAAATAGAGAAATTAAAGCCAAAAGTTAATTCTTTGAATATATCAACAAATTTGATGTACACAAAAAGTCAGAGTGATAATACAAGGGATTATCACCTTAGAATTTATAGACATTAAGAGAAAAATAAAGAAATATTATAAACAACTCTGTAGGTAAATTTGACAACTTAGATATTTCAAATTTTCTTTAAAAATACAACTTAACAAAATTGATAGAAGATAAAATATGAAATCTGAAAAGCCCTTTATTTATTAAAAAAGTGAATTTGCTATCAGAAATTTCCTTCCAGTCAAACTTCCAGGTTTCATTGGTTAATTTTATCAAATATTTAAAGAATAAATAACACTAATATTATATAAACTCTTTTGAAAATATAGGAGGAAGAAACACTTTCTAATGTGTTGTATGAGACTAGCATTACTCTGATACCAAAATTTAACAAAGACTACAAAAGTACAAACCAATATCATTTATACTTAGAGACACAGAATCTAAGCAACATATACAAAACAAATAATAATACATCATGACCAAGAAGAATTTATCACAGGAATGCAACTTTAGTTTAACATTTGAGAAATCAGTTAGTGAAATTCACTACATTAGGAGAACAAAGGAGAAAATCCAAATCATTTGAATAGATATAGAATCAACTTCTAACAAAACTCAGCATCCTTCATGATTAAAGAACAAAAGAACTCTCAGCTAATAGGAAATACAAGGTATATTCCTCAATCTGATGAAAGACATTTAATAAAAAACCTACAATCAGCATCATAGTCAAACTATTAAATGTTTTCCCCTTAAGATTTAGAATAAAGCAAGGATGTCTAGTCTCACCATTTCAATTCAGTATTCCAGTAAAACAAAAAAGAAACAAAAGGTATAAAATTGGAAATTAAGTAAAACTGTTTCTAATTGTAGATAACATAATTGTTTACGTAAATATCTTAAGGGAGCTACTAAACAACTACTAGAACTAATCATTGAATTAAGCAAATTCTCAGGATACAAGGTCAAAAGACAAAATTACATTGTATTTTTGTATATACCAGGAGCAATTAGAAAATGAGACTCAAAAAAACAACTCCATTTACAATAGCATCAAAAAACAAAATACTTAGGAATAAATTCTCCAAAACACAAGCCATACCGCTATGCTGAAAACTACAAAATATTGCTAAGAGAAATTTAAAAAGACTCAAATTAAAATGGACCATGGTTCATGGATTGGAAGATGCAGTGTTGTGAAGGTGGCACGTCTTCCTAAAATGACCTATAGATTCAAAGCAATCCCAATCATAATTCTACAATGAGGTTTTTAAATATAGACATTGACAACCTGATGCTAAAATTTATATGGAAATGCAAAAGACCTAAAATACTTTAAAAGTAGTGCTTTCCAATAGAACTTTCTGCAATGATGAAAATATTCTATATATGCTCTGTTCAACATGGTAACTGGCTACATGTGACTATTGAGCACATGAAAGGTGGCTATTGTGACAGATATTTATCTTTTAATTTAAATGTAAATAGTCACATGTAGCTAATGTCTGTTGTATTGGATGGTGCAGAAAGAACAGTGCAGAAAAGAAGGGAACTTACCGTACAGGACTCTGAAACTGAGTACAAAGCTACAATAATTAAGACAGTGTGCTACTGGCATAATATAGGCAAACAGATCAGTGGAACAGAATAGAAAGCCTAGGAATCAGTCAACATTATATATGGTGTTTGGATTTCTGACAAAGATGTAGAAGCAATTCAAAATGGAAAGAAAATCTTTTTACTAGTGGTGCTAGAACAAATGAATATCCATATGAAATGCAGTAAACCTCTAACTCCATTTCATACTATACTTACCAAATAATTCAGAATACATCACAGACATAAATATGAATGAAAAAAGTCTAAAACTTCTGAAAGTAAACACAGGAGAATTTCTTTACAACTTGGGTATAGGCAAAGATTGCTTAGGTCATAGCAAGTAATCACAAAAGAATAAATAGGTAAATTAGACTTAATTAAAATTTAAAATTTCTCACAGAAAATGAAAAGGCAAGCCACAAACTTCAAGAAAACAGTTGCAACACATATATCTGACAAGAAGCTTATTTTCAGCATATATAGAGATCTCAACACATAAAAATACAACTCAGTAATAAAAATAAAAAAGAAGAGTAACCCAGTTTAGAAGTGGTCAAAGATATGAATAGATTCTTCACAAAGAAGATATGCAAATGATCAATAAGAACAATATCATTAGTCATCGGGGAAATGAAAATTAAGATCAACATGAGATATTACTGCACATGCACCAGGATGGCTAAAATTAAAATGATTAACAACCCTAAATGTGTCTAGGATGTGGAGCAACTGGAACTCTTAATACTTTGTTGGAAGTTTTAAATTGTACATCCATTTTGGAAAAAGATCTGGCAGTTTCTTATACAGCTGAACTTATACCTATCAAATGAACTTATACCTACCATAGAAATTCCACTCTTAGGTACTTACCCAAAAAATGAGTGAAAGCCTATGTCCACAAAAATATTTGTATAAGAATGTTCATAGAAACTGTCCATCAACAGAAAAAAAATGGGTAATTAAACTGTCATATAAACAGACACAATTATACCTTGGAATCAGTGTGATTAACTGTCCTGGTTTGCCTAGGACTGTTACTGGGATGTGGGACTTTCAGTGCTTAAACTAGGAGGAAACTCTGGAGCAAATCAGGAGTGGGTCACCTTAATCATCCACCTTACTGATACAAAGATATATCCAGCAACATGGATGAATTTCAAAACATTATGCTGAGTAGTGATACCTACAATAAGAATTCATATTCTATTATGAAGTCATTTATATGAAGTTCTAGATTAGGCAGAACTAAATTATTTAAAAAAGCAGGAGAGTGTGTCTGGGGGTTGGGGGAAGGGGTGTAAGGGAACTTGCTAGAATAATGGTAATGTTCTCTATTTTGATGTGGATTTGGGTTACATAGGTGTACACATTTGTCAAAACTCAAAGAATGACTATCTGTCTACATTCTAAAAATACCTGTAAACAAGTATTGAACTTTAGTTAATGACATGCATACTGAAGTGTTAATAATATGCATACTGAAGTGAAGTGTAACTCTTCTTGTCAAGTGTGGAATTTCTAAAATGTGGTATGTTGTAGGAACTGAAAATCATTTCTTAAGGATTGCTCTTGAATAGAATTATTTATGACTTGATTTCAGGAAGATTTTTCTTTAACTTTTTGACAACACTTTCAATGTTGCTGGATCTTTGTTTTTTCATTTTGTAATCCTGTATTTTGCAGGAAAAATCTTACTTTGTTTTCTAAACCAGTGGGCTTCTTTCATTGTTATATGTATGTAGTTTGGCTAACAATTTTGCTTTATTTTGTTTTGTTTTGGTATTGCTGTCTTTGCTCTTTTCTCACAACTTTTTTTTTTTAAAGTTTCTATGGTACTCACAAGTATAACAGAGTCGCTCCATACTGAAAGACATATTTTTAGCACTCATTTCATTTCTTAAGGCAGTGACTACAAACTTACTTGTGGTTATTTTAAAGGATGGTGATGCTTAGAACATGTAACTTTTCTTGTTGCCTAACTTTTCTTTAATAATATACAAGGTCTGGCAGAAGTAATGCCCAGACTGGAGTTATGATTTTATATGATTATGTTTATGATTTTGTAATAAAAGATTTGGTATACATTACCACCTCATAAAAAAGGGGCATTATTTGCACAGGACTACTTTTAAAATTGAATCTGAATTAGTTTTAGATTAACTTTTTTATTAACACTGTTTTGGATTCACAAAAATTAAAATGCACATTGCAGAAAATTTTAGCCTTGATTTTAAAATATTTTAATCTTGTAAGGGTTTTATTTTCACACATACCTTTTGTTATGGTAGTGGGTTAGCTCAAAGAAGGTACTCTGTTACTATTCCAACATTTTTTAAAGATATCTTTTAGTTCTCTTTCTTCTTATATGCCTCTAGAATGTGTTGTTTTTATAATGAAATTATTTATAATAATGTTCTCAATCCTACCAAACTCAGTGCACCCTTCTAATATTTTTAATAACCTGTTTCTATCCTGAAATTAAATACTATGTTTAACCTACCTATACTGTAACTTTAAACATTCAATGTAATTACCCGAATTGTAGTAGAGAAAGGAAATAAAAGAGAATTAATAAATAGTTCAATATGTAAATTTGGGGGTTTGATGTAGTAGTCAGATGCTTGTATCTGTACATTGAAACTGAATGGGGCAGCTACAAATGCAGACTGGTACAAGTGTGCAGGGTGCATGGTGCATTGCATACTACAATCAGTTTCATGATTTTCTGAAATATTTTACCATTCTTAACAAAGTTCTACCAAAGCAAAGGATAAATTTCCCTCAATTTACACGTTATATTCTGGAAATGTTGGCCACCTATTTAAACCATGCAAACATAAAACTTGTTTATATGTAAAACAGAATTAAGTTTTGGCTGAGAACATTATAAATAGGTTTTTCATCTCTGTGAATGTCCAGGAAGAAATTGGAAAGTTATGAAGATCAGAGAAAAATTCTCTTATGTGGAGAACTCTCCTGTAAATTGCAGGTCATCTAGCATCTCTGGCCCTTGTGTGCTAAATGCCATCATTGCACTTTAATTATTGTGACTCCTCAGAATACTCTTTTTAATACATAAGATAAATTAGGTTACAAAAGAAAAGAATTGTATTAAAATACAGACCCCAGGTTAAGATCCCTGCAAAAGTTGATACCACACCCCTCTCTAATATACACTCCAGCTGAGAACCACTGAGTTTTATAAGGGTTTTCTATATTTAGAAAGCAGTGAAAAGCCTTAATGTTAAAACATTATGGATTTAAAAGTACATTTGGTGCCTACATCACTTTGTCATCAACATAATGTTATCTGTAGGGGATTAATGTCATCTCTGTAATAGAATCTAATAGAATGAAGCAAATAATAGGAGCTGTGTTTCTATTCTAATTTTGTATCTTATCGGAAATTAAGTTTATCAAATGGACTGATGCTTCTATTCCACATTCTTTTTTCATTACACTAACCTACCTCTCTGATTAATATTAATTATAGCTCAGATCTTTTGCCAACTTGTTTTCTCATATATTACTTAAGGGAGTAAAGTAACTCTGGCAGAACAAATCATCGCCCAGCTGCCATTGGGCAGGTTGACAAAGAACTTAGTTGTATTAACAGGGTAATTTAAATGCAAGTGGTTCTAAGAATAAGAATTGTAATGTAAGATAATAAAGAGTTTATTTCAACAGGTGCTCATTACTGTTTTCTAGGAGTGCATTGCAAGAGGTGACTATTGTATGTGGATGTCATGACAAGTGTGCAGAGTATCACCATGATGATTTTTATTTCTTTTAGGGTATGTCTCTGTGCCAGACTGTTGTTGTAGGCTCTGTAGTCATTCTTCTCTACTCTTCAAGAGCATGTTATAATTTGGTGGTGATCACCATATCACAGGATACGTTAGAAAGTCCATTTAATTATGCCTGGGATAATCTTTCAGATAAGGTAAGTACCTACTATCCATTGCCAATCTAATAATAAGATTATGAAGTTAGCCTTAACTAGGAGAACATTTTAAGTAATTGACTTACAAACACTTTTAGGGATTCTCTAGCTACTGTCAATAATCATACTTAAAATTCAATGCTTAAAATCCTTTTACATGTGCTACTTCAAATCATTCTTCAGAGAGAACATCTCCCAAAGGAGTAGTATCTGCATTTTTTGTAAATCATACTAATAGTGCCATGAATCTATTGGTCATAAACTTATTTTACTAATTTTTAAAGGATAGTATTTAAATATCTCTAGATAAATTGACTGCCTGTCATTATCTAATGAATATGAGTAGGTCTTTAATTTGTTAGGATGAAGTTAATTCTCTCTTACTCAAGAACTACATAGAACCTAAATATTGGCTTCAGTTTTAGCTGTTTAAATAATGACTTCTGTGAAAATCTGGCATTATCAGTCTTGATAGTGCGAGAGCATTCATAGTTCCTTGGGTGTCCAGGTTTGCTATAGTAATTCCCAGTACTCTAGCCATGCATATTTAACCTCCCAGCATTCTCCATCCTCTTCTTACAAGTGCTGTCTTACATACTATATGTCATATCTTTATTAACTTAACTTTATACTGAATTTAAGGAATCCTGGAATCCTCTTTTGTCAGAATTTCAGTTACCTTTCTATGGAGAAGGAATTTTTACATGTGCTTCCATGTCACTCCCTTTCCCACTTCTTTCTCTCTCAACATCCAGTTGAATAGAAAGAATTTCATATGGAGTTTAGGCCCCAAAGCATATTTTAAGTAACAGAACAGCTGAGCAACTTACACGTTATGTTCTCTACAGGTGTAACTCAAGGTAAGCGTTATTTGCCTGTGGAGCAGCTGGAACCAATGGTCTATTTTAAAACCCTCTTCCAACTATGGGGACTAAAAATGAGATCACTCCATATTATCCATATATTGAAAATATTTTCATAAATTGATGCATTGAAAAAGTTCTCATTCTACTGAATATCGATGTATTTTTATGTCCTTTCGAGGTTAAATATCATTACATAAGAAATCACAAAATATGGAAAATTAACTTACGAGTTTCATGTGCTTGTAGTTGGTATGTTTTAGAATAGCCTACCTGAGGCATGTTAATTGTGATGAGTGCTTACATGTAAAACCGACTTCATAATTGCTCTGCCATACTTTATTCACAGGCTCATATGGAAGACGTAAGTGGAGAAGAGTATATAGTATTTGGATTGGTCCTCTTTCTGTGGGAGCATGTGCCGGCATGGTCCGTGGTACTCTTCTTCCGGGCACAGAGATTAAACCAGAATTTGGTATGATATACTATTCTGTAATGCCTGTTCTCCTTATTTTTGAAAAATAATGAAACCTTTATATTCATTTTCTGTTTTTGGCAAAATTTAACACGAAATAACATTATGAATCCCAGCCTTCTTTCTTAGTTGAAAAGTAAATCTTCATATGCTATCTAACACTTTGTTCACAGGCACCTGCTGGCATGATAAATAGTCACAGTTATAGTTCCAGAGCTTACTTTTTCGACAATCCAAGACGATATGATAGTGATGATGACCTGCCAAGACTGGGAAGTTCAAGAGAAGGAAGGTAGATATACCAAATTAGTACTGAAATAGATAAAAAGAAAAATCTAAGCTCTAACTCAAATATAAAAAGTTGACTTGGTGATATATATCAATAAATAAAATCACTTCATATTGAAGCTTAGAGCAATAGATATTAAATGCATAGTGGCACCTGTACTATAAAGAACTACCTTTGGACTCTAAGCCATATACTACTTTTATTTGAGAAATGCCTTTGGTGGTAAAATGCTACCTTCATTTCTGGATCCCTTGTTGGTTCAAAGCTGGTGGGGGTTGGTAACCAGGGAAGGAATATTTTTATAATGGTTACATATCCTCAGAGAAAACCTAGATAAAACTCTTGGAAAGCTCATATACCATTGGAAATCTTCCTGGGCTCTCCTTATTTCAAAATCATTGCAAATTCACACCATTAGCTGTGTAGGGCAAAGTAAAAGCCTTAATACAGACCTACATAATGCTTTCAGCTTCGTAGAGCATTCTATAACCCTCACTGGACAAGTTACTTAACCTGTTTGTTTAACCTATTTTTTGTCAGTAGAACCTGTAAGACTGTTGTGAAGATTCAATGAGTGTGTATATTCTGTGTATACACAAATGACTTCGAATGTAGCCTAGTCCATAATAAGCACTATTATTATTATCATCTGATAATCAAGTTCTACTAGTTCTAAGTGGTATTTATTCATTCTTTTGTAATAGATGATATAGAATCGAGAATATTAGATAAAAGTCATTAAATTTTGTAGAAAGTAATGCTATTTGGCAAAGAACATTTCAATATATTTGATACTACTAACTGTATGATAAAATTCATTGAAAACTAAAGATGCCAATGTGACTTGTTATATTCTGATCCTTGTCGTGTGGCTTTTGTTGTTGTTGCAGTTTATCAAATTCACAAGGTCTGGGCTGGTATGGCACCATGACAGGGTGTGGCAGCGGCAGTTACACAGCCCCTCCCCACCTGGCTGGACCTATGACAGACACTGCCCCTTTGCTCTTCACTTGCAGTAACTTAGATTTGAACAATCACCACAGCTTATATGTAACACCACAAAACTGACTGCATTGCCAAGTGGTGATTCTTCACTTGTTTTTCATGAATGTGTATATTCAATGTGTTTAAATTTCATTTACATAAACATTCCATTACTGAAAACAACGCCTGGAAATGTGGCTGTGTTCAGCAGACCACACAGCTATTACTTTTGACCTCTTCATAGTCAAGTGAAGTAAAATGCAAAATAGGGAGTGGGAGAAAAGAGAAAGTAGATCTTAAGGCACTTGATGGCCTCCAAACATCTTGACTTTGGAACATCAAATGCATATTTGCATATTTGCACTTTTATCTTTATTCTGGAAGAGTACACTGCAGTCCCCAGTCATACTCCAGTGTTCGTACTGGGGTATTATATTGTACACCAAATCAGGAGGCAATATTTCTGTCAAAATCAAAGCCTATATATTCAGGGTGTACTCTCTGTTGGAAATCTTACCCAATAAAATTTTTACAGGGTGAACAGTGCACAGAATTAAAGCATAAAAATGTATCATTCTTTTAAAAAATCTACTAAAAACATGTAATCATTGAATATAGTTATTTTAAGCATGATTGTAAAATACCAGCTAAAATTACTCAATCAACTTTTTAAAAATGATACTACTAAATCTTTACAATGATGACCAGCAGTGTTCTTTGGAAAGCCACAGTCATTTCCTCAAGAAGAAAGCATACCAGTGAAAATTATGTGGCTACTTTAAGTAGAATTGGTCAAGTGATTATTTTGTATGACTAAGACATAGTTTAAGCATGATTCTTCAAGAAAGCAATAGTGGTTTTTGCATAGGGAAATTTTGGTAGAAACTTCTGGGACTAAACAAGTTTACAGATGCATTTAAGAATTATTCATAAAACATACAATTCTAAGTTAAAACATGAATATAGTTTCAGAAACATCTGATTAAACTAAAACAAGATATAGCTGATTTTACCTAAAAAAAATCAGGGTTGTCCTCAGGTAAATTGAATCATAATACATTACTGCAGTGAACTCAAGTGCAATACTTTGTAAGTCCTTCTTTATTTTTCACATTTTTGTATCTTGTATATGGGCAAAGCCAAAATAAATTTAATTCAAATTAATTCTAGCACTAGACTAAATAAGCAAACTAATGTGAAGGTACTACTAGGTAAGTATAAAATCAGTGGTTAACAATATTGGAATACTTTTAGAATTACATTACAACTGTCATGAATGTCCTATCCTAAATCTAAAAAAGAATATATGGTAGACTATGGTAATAGAGAGTTTTAAATGCACTTTCTACCAGTGTCGATGTGTCTATGTGGAAAGAAGGAGATGCTGAATACCTCAAGATGTCATGGGACAGGCAACATTGAAAAGCTGTTACAGCATGTTTAAAGATGCCTAACTTTATCCAATTCTCTGCTAACCTGTTTCTTCAGAACTGGAACTAATACAATTGTCCTTTTCTGTCTTCTACTTGGCTTGGAAAGTTATGTTTTATTTCTTTTACTTAAAATACCTTTCAATTTTTTAATAATTGATGCAGTAACTTCGCAAAAGTATAACAGTAGGTGAAACCCCAAGGAAAAAATAAAATTTTTAATGCTTTTCATCTTTTGGAAGGGTAGTACACAGCCAAAGAAATTTCTTTTTATCACACAAAATGACTATGAATTCAATCAGAAGCATAAAAATTATAAATCTTACTTTAGGTTTGTTTATCAGTTCTCACATTGTAACCAAATTATTTTAAAATGGTACAGAAGTTAACCTTGTATTTACATAACAACATAACATGCCCTTAACTTAGATTTTTATTACACCTACAGTTATTAGGTTTTTTTGTCACAATGTCAACTATTTTCCTAATAACATTAGGTATCTATCTGTAAAGTGCAATCTGAAGAGATCTTGTGTTGTCTTTGTTAATCCTCGGAGTTCGAAGTAAAGAAGGTAAATTTTTTTCTAGTAAGGCTTCACTAGATAATGTTAATGTTAGACCAGAGAAGCAAAGATTACTTTTTAAAAAAATTTTCATATAAAATAACTCGGTTCTTTCAGCTTCATTAGTTGATTCTTCCAAATTCGAGATGTATAAGTTTACTCTTATCACTGACTAGGGTACCTGAGTTCTGCATCTGTCTCTTTATACACATCTCCCACATCACCAAAGACAAGGAAAGATAAGCCTCTGGCCCAATTTTTGCTTAAAATTCCAAAGCACTAGGAGCACTTTAAGTTTGGTCTCGAAAGAAGTTGTTTATAAAATCAAAGGGCTACCGATTCCCTGTTCATCCTGCACTGAAACTTATGATGACAATTTCAAACCTTCCTTTTTGGTTCATTACCTAGAACAGTGCATTTCATTGCTTAAGTGTGTGATTCCACAGTAATTAGCAGTACTTGTTTTTATCATTTCATGTAGGCGGCCATTAACTTTGAAACTTACCACTCATTATAGCTGGTTGTAGTTTTATGAAACATGTAATTTATAGCTAGTGGCTTTTTTATGCATAGCTGCCTTTTTTATTGTTTAACAGTGTTTCTCAGCTATATAATCAGTTTCAAACTGGTTGTAAAAGTATAGCTGTGGCCAATGAATGTATTTATTTGTTTCAGTAAATTGTAACAAAACACTACTGTTAAAAATAAAAGTGTTTGTGCTTTTATTTGGAGGTCTGGTTGTCTTAATCCCTCTTAATGGACTACACTGATTGAGTTTCTGTCATAAAAGGATAAGAACCCTTGTGCTACCAAAAGAAAAGAGAAAATTAACAGGAATTACAAATGCTAGTGTGCTGTTAGTGAGCTTATAACTATATCGGACACCTTGTCCCTTAGGATTATACACTAATGTGATATGAACTGCCATATACTTTACTTTAAAAAACAATATTAGACAGAAGATGTTTATTCAGACATTAAGCTAAGAAAAATCCTTGTGTGAAATAACTTACAACACCCCTCTCCTTTCCCTTAGGATCTTAAACAGGAATAAACTTATCTAGCCCATAATCTTGGGCAGCTCTTCTTTGATTATTCAAGAAATTCCTCAGTGATGCTGCCTTTTTCCCCTGCAAGAAGAAATCTTACTATTTCTTCCATAATAGGCCCCTTTCATAACTTGCCAAACCACACCAAATTTCGAATACAATTTCAGGAGCTTTATTGACCCACTAAAGCCCACAAATCCTTAGACATCTACAGACTGTTGGTATAAAAATATCTGGAGTGGAAGTATGACCTCTAACATGACAAAGTTGTCATTTTAAAAGCAATTTATTCAACAAACATGTATTAAGTGTTGGTATGCCACAACCTGTGCTGTGGAGATGCAAAAATGGATAAAGTTCCTTTTCTTGCCCTTAATGAGCTCACATTCTAGTAAAAGAAGCTTTAAAAATAAAAACCAATACAGTACAGTAAGTGACACAATAGAGGTAGGTTGTAATTACAGTGGTGACACAAAAAAAGGAAGGGACATGTGGTCCTCCTTGGCTGGAACAAGAGAGGTTTCACAGAGGTGATGCTTTATGCCGGGTCTGTGAGAATACACGGAGATTTTCCCAATGGGGGAGGGTGATAAGGACGAAAGCCTAAGGAAAAACATTCAAGGCATAAAGGGAAAGGTGCTAAAAAGGAGGCATCCAGGGGCTAGCGAAATATAAGGAAACGGAGCAGGGGGGAAGATTTTTAAAGAAAGGGCTGTCAATAATGTCAAATGCAGAAAAAAAAGTCAAGTAAGAAATGCCTGTGAACTGAACTGTGGATTTAGAACTGGGATTTTAGACTTCAAAGGAAAAGATCATTTAGAACCATGGAGACAAAAGCCAGATTTTAGTTAAGGAACAAGTGGGGGATGACAAAGTGAAGATAGAAATATTCTTTTCAAAAAAAGTGGCTGTTTAAAAAAGGGGCATGAGAGAGACATATACGAACAAAATTACCATTTAAACCCATCTATTATATTTTCAGAGTACTGTAAATGTCCTTAAACTTTTATATACTCACTTAATAGTCCTTTGAGTCACCAAGAAGATTGACTTAATTAATAGTTTAATGTCTCTTTTCCTGCCCTATTCAAATGCGGGAGAAAGGTGAATACAACACATATTCTTAAACTTAGCTCTGTGATTATTCATTTAAAATATACTGAATACATATTCATATATTCATTTAACAAATATTTATTAGATATCCACTATGTGCTTGGCATTATACTAGGCTTTGAGGACATAGAAGAAAAAAGTATACAGCAGTGTAAAATGACATTTCTAAACCATTATATAAGTAAACCCTGCTTTATTAATAATGTGACATTTCAACACAGTATACCTAAGACATATAAAGAGGCACACAATTTTGAGGTATAGTTTCTTTTTTCCTTACATTTACTATGTGATATAAATTTCTGAACCCCTTCAAATATTCTTATGATTGAAGAGCTTCCACTAATAAAACCTCCCAAAATTACAGTTTAGTTTTAGGGAGAAAAAGGAAATGAATCTCTTACAAAAAACAAAAATTATGTGCCCTGTAACTATACAGATCAAGCTTTGGATTGGAACTCAAAATGATTCCTTATGCTAAGGCTTATCATATTCTATTTTCTTTTTTCTGAAAAAATCATTTTAAATAAATTATTCAGTATTACACACTGAAGTATTTAGAGCTCAAAGGGTATGATGCCTGTAACTTACTTTCAATGATTAAGGAAAAAATAATATGTATATATATATATAGAGAGAGAGAGAGAGACAGAAAGTATGAAGGATAAAGCAAGTATGAACACCTAATGAATCTGGGTAAAAGAATTCTTTATACATCCTGGAAACTCTGTAAATTTTAAATTATATAAAAATAAAAAGTTTTCCCCAAATTTTATTCAGTATTAGGTAGTAAAGTATTATGAGAATAAATATATTAATCTATTAAACTTTGTTCACAATGTTTAGAAATGCCCTATGCCTTCTGTTGTCACTGTATCTTTCTACACACCAAATCAAGCCAATCAAAATGGTAATATAATTCTAAAAGTGATTTGTTTCATACCAATGTATTTTACAGTTGACAGATAAAAAACTCAGGACTCCCAGTTAAATTTGAATTTTAAATAAGGAATAATTTCATGGCATAAGTATGTCCCAAATATTGCATGCAACATACTTATACTAAAAATGATTTGCTGTTGATCTGAAATTCAAATTTAACTGGGCATTCTGTATTTTTATCTGCTAAATCTGTTAACTCTAAATGTATGGAAAAATTTTAGGCTGTTAATTATAGGTTATTCATGAGCCTCCTTAACGTTTTTCTATTAAACACTTGTCACATTGGCCATAGCTTTATTTATATTACAACTTATTACACAAAATTCTAGTTTGAGAGACTTAAAACATCATTTACTTAGTTTTACCATATATGAATTTAATAATCCTCATTTTATTCAATAGTAAACTTTAAAATTTATACCACATTATCAAAGTATTACTTTTACTCACAATATTATACATAGACTTAACACAATTAAAAAATTGTTTACTTAACACAATATAATTCTCTTATTACAAAAGCAGCTTTATGTAAAATGTTTGCCTTCAGACTGTCATTGTTATTATGCTTTTGCATGAAATTCCACTCTCTGACCTCCATTGTCCAGAAACAGGCACATTTCAACTTGTTTTCTTTAATGAATATTTTGTAACAAGTTCCTGAAGTTTTCTAATTCTTTTACACTTGTAGAAATTCTGTAACCAAAAAAAATTTCACTCAGAAATTATCTCAGATAACTTTTGTTATTCATTTTGCATTTTTTAAAGCAGAAAAAATTTTAAGTAATTTATTTCAACAAATTTAAAGGCATACACCATTTAATGTACTTCGATGTACTTTTGTTCTTAACTTGACATGGTAAAACTAAGATAATATTGCCCAGAAATTATTTTTATTTATAACTTAGTGTTAAAGTTTTAAAATACAGAATTACAAAGTACACAAATACTAAAATACTTAGGCATTTCAAGTATTCACAAGTATAATCATATGCTTAGTATTTAAAGTACAGAAATATAAAGTACATAGCACTAAAATACAAATTTTAAATACGTATGAGAATATGAGCACTGAAAACTAATCAATATACCATATTTAGTAAATATACAAAGAATCAATGCTCTTGGACTTTAAAGAGTGAGAATAGTAAACAAGTGACCAAATTGTTTTCACTAATTTTTATAAAAAGTAAACTTTATTTTAAGTGTACTTTAGCTCTGCTCTCTATCAAAAAAATAGCAGTTTACTCAATGAAATATAATTCTCAAGCTTCTGTGTACTATAATTTTTTTTTTTTTAAACAGCAATTTATTTATTTATTTATTTATTTATTTATTTATTTATTTATTTGCTTTTTGGTATGTGGGTAGTTCCCTGGCCGGGAATCGAACCCAGGCCGCAGCGCTGACAACGCCAGCGCCGAAGCCTTAAGCCACTACACCACCAGGGAACTCCCATGTGTACTATAATTTTGAAGGTCAATTATTTCAAACCCAAAATAGTAAATCATAATTGTTTTAAGTGAAGAAATGTAGTCCTTAGAAAATATTCGTTTTTATAAATCTCTGCATTTTTTAGATATGCTAGGTCAGAAAGAAATGCACTCTACTTAAATTTTATAATGTAAGCTCCTAATTTCAAGCTTATCTTCTAATTATTTTTAAAAGAATTATTAACCTTTTTACATAATGGTGAATGCACAAAGAAACTTCACATGCACACCTATATTAAACAACATGATTTCTCCTGGACCTTCAACCAAATATTTGGGCACCATAAAAAATTACTTTTAAGTAATTAATAAATATATACAAATTCACAAAGATGAGAATTTAAGTCCAATTAGTAAATTAATCATGATTATAAAAGTCAATAGATGAAAATAAAAAATATCATCTAAGGAATGTGTGTAGACATACTTAAGATCTTTAATTTAAGATCACAGAATTCTGTAGTGAGATAATTTCACTATAAATTTCACTACTCCTTACCCAGTTTTATCTTAGAGTATACAAGTTGCATTAGACTTACCTGGCTAGCAGAAACAATTTTAATAAGTTCAAACTAACCTTCCAAATGCATTAAATAATGATACAATTTCTTGTCTGGTTAGATGAAATTCATAACTGGGTCCACTTTCTGGCATATTTGCTATTAGTTTTTCAGAAAACAAAATCTTCAGAGCAGTGCCCAAGCCTTGAGTCTATAATAGAAATAAATTTATAAAAAAAGAAAAATCAGAAATTATTTGTGCAAAATTAAATGAAATACAGGATCGAGCTAGATTTGCTTACCTGAAGCTTTCCCCACAGTCTACATTTAAAACAACCAACACAATCCATGATTCTTGAAATATTTCTAAAATGCAGCCGAAATTCCTCCTGAAAACAATTTAACAAAATTGTATTAAGCCATAGTATATAGTCAAATACTATTTTCTGAGTGCCTTCTATGTGCCTAACACTATACAAGGCACTACAGGGAACCAAAAAAGGAAAGAGAATTAAAGTCGACATTCACTGAACACTTCCCACACAACAGAATCTACATATACAATTTCATTTTATCTTCACCACAAATCGAAAAGGAGATACTACTATAAGTTATATCTAATGAATTGAAAAAACAAGGTTCAGTGAAGTTAGGTAACTTGTCTAAATTCACATATGTAGCAAACAACAAACTTAGACCCCAGGCCTGCCTGATTCCAAAGCTAAAACTATTTGCAAATATATACAAAGGTAACTGAGTTGAGGAGTTCTGCTGTATATGATTATTATAATAACTATATTTCAGTATCAAGTGAGGGGGACAGGGATTGGATAGCATCATTTACCAAAATGAGAGAAAGAGACAGAGACCTTTGGCTTCATAATAGTTAAATTAATGCCATTTTTTCTGGTATGAATTAGGTAAAACAATCAATCTTATTTTTATTATTATCATACAAAAATATACAGACTATACTGAACATCCATGTGACTTTCACCAAGTTTTAGAAAGAAACCATTATAAGTAAAATTGAACATTCTGAGTTTGTTTCCTTTTGTTTTTATACTTTTAATAAGTATGTATATATTCATTAACATTACGGCATTATTTTGTTTATAACAGAGCCAACATACATTTATTTATAGCTCACCCAAAAGCAGTATATGTTCTTAAGGAATAAGGAAAAAAGAAAAGCCAAGAATACATCCTTCTTTTATCCTAATGGTAATTACTGATCCTCCAAGTGACTCCCTCTGTCCGTACTTATCCTGGTATAATGGAACATCCATTATACCAATTGGAAAGCATATAACTTGAGGAGCATATTGTCTTTCCTTTTTTTAATATGCTAAATCACACACTGGACCCAAGCAGAAGAGAACAGCACCAAAGGTCTACAAATGGGAATAAATCAGCAGATCGGAACTCACTATTTAAAGCAGACCTCAGTTCCTGCTAGGGATAGTCTTTCCCCAGATGGGAAAGCCCCTTGAGGCTTTGAAACAGTTGTAACATGTAAAAGATCTTTAATAGGATCCCAGATCTTTATTTCTATTAATACAAATTCTGTATTAATACAGAGCCCAAATTATTACTATTAATTATTGCCATCTTTCAGCAATATTCTGTATCTTGTGTTTCTACCTTTTGGACTGAGCTCAGTAAGAAGTAATCTTAATTTTAAAGCCACTTTTAAAAAATATTTACCCAGTAAAATTACTCCAGTACTCCAAGATTGTGGTGATTTGAGGTTTCCTTTAAACATGTGTTTTAACCATAAAGAAAAAAAATCACATTTTTAACACAAATAACAGAGTAGTGAAATTACCATATTTTTCTGCGTATAAGACAATACTTTTGTCTAAAATTGTTAGAAAAAATTGGGGGTGTCTTATATATGGAAAAATATGGTACTCTAAAGTAGATGTTCCCATCCTATGAGGTGTTGACCTCTGAAAGTTTTAACAGTTGTTATAAGGGCCCTCAGAATCCATATGTAGACAAGCATTGCATAGGGACAGAATAAATAGTTCATGTATGTACTATAAATTACCCAATGGATTTAAATGTTATGATCAATAAAACCCAACTTTTACTTAAAAAGTGTTACTAAATGCATCGTGGCATTTTGGCAATTATATTTTGACAATCAATAGATATTAAAAATACCATTGTCATGAGGAAAGGCTTTGAAAGTTTTTAACTGTGCGGGACTCTACTCATACTTGTAAAGGATGCAGGCCTCTGTTAAAAACAATTAAGCTTGCTTTTGTAAACACTGTCTAAATTCTGTATTTGAATCTGTTTGCTAATTCGAATACGTGAACATAGCAGCTCTTGAGTAAATATTTGCATGGCATACACAGAAAGTAAGCATGGTTGCTTACAACAGCCAAAATAGCATTGCAAAATTAAAACCAAGCACAAGTGCTGAAGTGAACTTAACACGCTAGAACCAAATTAATAACCCAGAAATTTACTACATCAGAAGAGGAGAAAATCCTTGTGCCTTCCACAAATAATGTTCAATGTCCAATAACCTGAGTATATTCCAAAGTTATCTCAGATTTTTAAAATTTATAATCCTTAAAGTAACCAGAACCTAAATCACTAACAGATTCTCCTTGTTTATACACAGTTTTTAGGTCAACACTTAAAATTACAGCCAGTGGGTAAAACAATCAAACATGCTGTGGTTATATACTATGATTTGTATTCCGTGAAACCAACTAACCAAAAAACAATTCTCAAATGTTTTATAAGCCTTCAAGTGAAAGCCTATTCTGTTTTAAACTGAACACTCAACAATTCTTTCATGCAAGCACTCTAACTACACGTCGATAGTGTAAAGAGGCAAGATGAGATTTTAAAATGAACTTGTAAATGTAACTGTTCAAATCCATGATGTTCACCATAAACTACCTTTTTTAAGAAAGTAAATCTCTGATATTAACAAGAGTTCTTTTTACTCCTTTTTGTAAAAGGAATGAGAAAAATTGTTAAACACCGTAAGACATCAAACTTGAGTGTTTCAATTTTGATAACATTAAAACATTGTGAGAAATATTTCTAATCTGCACAATATAAAAACAGTGGATGCCAAAACACTCCCCAGTAAACCAGCAAGTATCCTAAAAATAAGAAAGATGTTGAAAACAGTAGGAAAAAAAAGTCTTACTATAGATCTTCCCCCTCACTTGTAAGTTCCTGGAAGCTTTTAAGGAGGTTATATAAGCAATGAGGTATGTATTTCTAGTAAGAATGCTTTAAATAGGAGGTAGATGACAGGTCAAAAGTTAAGTATTATCTAACAGCAAAAAAACTGAATGCAAAAATTATATTGTTTGCAAACTGCATAAAGTCAGATTCTTTCCTTATGAAACAAAGAATAAGAAACAGAGGAAGATGGTTATAGACATTTTGATAAAATCAGATGAAACCCTGTGCTCCTGAAGTCCATCTGCCTTTACTTGCCTTTACTTTGTAACAGGGAACAGTAATATAATTTTACTTGGCTCCCCAAATGGCTAGAAATCTTTTGAGGGTAGGAGCTGTCTCTCCCTTTAATGACAAAAACCATGTTCTGCACGTAGTCTAAGCGTTTACTAAATTTTCCTAGTAATAGTTTGTATTTGTAATATTTTGATTCAAATATACACAAAGATGGTGGTCTTCCCTGACGTTATACCTGTATTAAGAGGCAAAGCAAACTGCATGCCTAAATTAACATAATACTGGAGGTCTACTGTAATTTAAAAATACATAAATAAGTAAGTAATTTTTAAAAAGAGGCAAGGCAAAAAAAACAAACCTCATTTTGTGGGGTATCAGGTCTTCCGTTCTTTCCACAACTGCATGCTGGTATTCCTAAATGCCTTTAATCCCCATTGAATAAGATGACAAAACTGTGCCCTCTGCCACCTCAAGAGGATCCTTTAATTTAACCAAAACCATTTTTGGAATTCCCTTCAGCCAAAGACAGACTAATATCACCACCGGTGCTCAAGATCCTTTCCCTTTAATTCATAGTTTCTGTATGTTACATGAGACCATGGGTATGAAAGCCATCTATAAAGTGTGCAATGACACACAGATTTTCAGTTGTTATTCTGAACAGAACACAAACTAGATCTTAAGTCGGACCCTATATTGGACTTCCTGTTTTTGAGGAAAGGAAAGATTATGACTCTGATATTTCTTATAATTTAAGGTTGTATATCAAGATTTATTGTTATATATAAAAACATGGGCCTATATTCATACCTGCATGAGAGTTTATATTTATATATTAAGGTACAGTATGAAATAATTACCTTTAGTTTGTTTGCTTCTTTTTTATCCCCAGTAAAAAATGAATTCTCATCAAAATGCAAAGGAAATGACCTGCATTTTAAAACACAGATTATTCATTTTTATATATTATAAAATATTAAAAATAACACTACGATAACATTTTGCTGGTCAGTGATGAATAATATAACTAAAATAGAGTAGAAAATATGGTAAAATCAACACTCTGATGCCTCCAAACAAATTCTTACCCTCAAATCTAAAAGCTAACCAGGGAGCTCCCTGGTGGTGTAGCGGCTTAAGGCTTCGGCGCTGGCGCTGTCAGTGCTGCGGCCTGGGTTTGATTCCCAGCCAGGGAACTACCCACATACCAAAGAGCAAAAAAATAAATAAATAAATAAATAAAAATTAAAAAAAATAAAAGCTAACCACATATTATATTGAAAATTTGGCCCCAAGCCCAACCTGTTAAACTAAATATGAAAATAATGCAGGTATCAAAAACTAAAAGAATGGCTCTTAAAACTTAAATAATGTGCCTCTGAGTAACCAGGTTAAAACAAAAAACAAAACTCAATTCTAAAAGACTTATGAGCAAAAGTAACTTTTAATTATTTTTAAATAGGTTTCCTTTCTTTAAACTGAGTAAGAATTTAGGATACTACTTTTCATACTTCTATTAATGTATAAATTGTAATATATAATTTACTTGATTTCATGAAGTATTTCCAGAAGTAACATTTTGTTTTCTTCATCCTGAACTTTATTTCCAGTGAAGAGCTGAAAATCTGGACGTTCAAAGAATGGTACCACTTTAGATAAAGCCCTTAATTCTATTAAGTAGAGAAAATACAAGTTCTTAAGCCTTCTTGGACCTTCTCCCTTAGTCAGAATTCCATCAAACCGCTGCTGAAATTCTGTGATGTTGTGTCCCCATTTCTTTTCCAACCATGTTTCTGAGAAGAAAAAAGAATTAAATATTAAAAACTAAAATTTAAAATTAGTAATTTTACTTATATGAGGTTATATAAGCCTACAGAAGTTAATATCATTTTAGATTTTAAAATATATAATAATATAACCATGAAAACAGTTTTATATAATTTAGCCTTTAATAATTTTATATCATCTTTTCTTCTACAACCCATCCATAAAAGGAAAATGTTTTATGGAGAAACACATTTTAACAAAAATAAAATTTCTGAATATAAACATATTCGCAAAACCAAAATACACAATTAAAAATGTCTATCTGAAATTACTAATGAGTTTCAAACCCTATTTTTTTTAAAAAGTTACTATATTTTATTTCTAAGACATAAGAAATTGTTTAATTCCAGAAGAAATATGTTACTCATGAAAATCAGCCATGGTCTAATTTGTCAACAGCACTCTTAAACATAAAGAGCCGCAGAAAATGCTTTTTCCCATTCAACTCCAGGCCTAAAGCTGCTACACAAATAAGAGTTCTGATACAGTAATTTCTAATGAATAACAAACACTGCTATGAGGGGCTATTTTAATTCCCACAACAAAAGAACGTTTCCAAAGTGGTGTGTACAATTTTGAGCAGCTTCTTAAAAGAAGGTGAAGAGCCAAGATAATGCTAAACTTTTTCTTATAGTATCATAGTCCTATATTCCTGATTATTACCTTTTTTTTGCTGTAGGATTAATTTTTAATATGCATAACCTAATAAATTCAGTGACCCATGTGGTCTAGTTACAAAGATGCATGTTACATTTAAGGAAACAGTTCTACAGCTAAAGGCCGTTAAAAGTAATAGAAATCTTCTGTTTGCATTTCTTGGATAACATCAAAGAGAATCTCATTACTAAGTCATCTTGACACTTTGTGACATCGCTTTTCCTTTTTTTCCCTCCAATTTCCTTACACCCTGTAGCTGCTCCAGTGTCACCTTCTTATAACCTGAATACTACCATTTAAGATTGAATTTTTTTCTGCCTAATGTTTAATAGGGTCCATTTTTCCCATTCAGGTGAATCCCAAGAAAAATTTAAGAATACAGAAAATAAGTGTGGCAAAGTGAATAAATGTGAATAGGACATACCTTGTAGAAGATACCGTGCACTCAAATGCACGTTAATGCTTGCATGTAGGCCAGATATAAGTCTGTAGAATGCTCTTTTTTCTACACAGAGGCCTAAGGAAAGTAGTTTGGAAATAGAAATTTCATGTGTAAAACTTGTAAGATCATAAAATTAATTTCATGCCTTTAAAAATGAGAAAAATTTTATCATTTAAATTGGTTTAAGAGTTTCCAATTACCTTCTAGCCAACTGTAAAAGGTGTTCTCTGGAATTAAAAGAAAAATAAGTCACAAGATTATAAAAATGCCAAAATGTGAGTTTTTCAAAAGTTTAAAAATATTATAGCAAATTACAGTGATTTAAAGATTATTTAACCAAATGTCCAAATTTTATTTGCAATTTCTCCAAAGGAAAGAGAAATGTTTCTAGTATGGATTCAGTTAAGTACCACTCTCCTGTTCAGAAGGTTTTTACATTGCCTCAGGTAGCCCCACTCTCATAACTTTCAGAATAAAGTATTTTATAAATTCTGTCAAAACAGAATTTAAATGGTAATTCAATACATGGAAAATTACTTAGCCCTGATAACAGTTCATGCTACCAAGATTAAGAATTTTATATAATATTTTTAAAATTTGAAAAGTAAATAAAAATTATAAAGTAGAATTAGAGGTCTATTATTTACCTTGTGGTATTCTATGCCATTCAATATTTCAAAAGAAAAAATCAAAGAAATGTTACAAAAGCCAAATATCCCTTTTATTCTATGGCCAAAAAAGATTACTGTTCATATACAGGGTCCAGCACAAATAATGCTGCTTTTTTATAAGCTGGTAATCTATGCTAAATTGTTTATTACAAAATCAGAAGCATCTAATTCTGTAACATAACAGTATCACACTCAAGCACATTATATGACATTTTAAGTGAAATGTTCAAATTGCTGTCCATCTTGTGCAAGACATTTACATACAGGGTCTGGCGTAACTTCTGCCGGACCCTGTACTTAGATCTTTAGAATTATGCTCTAAAGAAATACTCAAAATGTGGGGAGGGGTATAATTTATAGAAAGAGGATTATGTTATATGTTATATGTAATTTATAAAACCCGAAATAATCAAAATGTACAATAATACCTAACTTGACAGAATACTACAGAGGGTGCCAAATACACACACACACACACACACACACACACACACACACACACATTTTAAGACAGGAGAAGACTGTATTAAAAGTGTAATACTCAATATATACTAATAACAAAAGGTGAATACAAATCATGTTTGACTTCTGCAATGACAAGAGGTGCTCAAAGTGGTCACCACCAGTGTCAAGAAATACATAGCTAATAGCTTTTTAAATGTGTATACATTTTTTGGCACCCCCAGTATAACTAGTTAAAACAATAGAAGAATATAAAACTATTAAAATGACAAGAATATGAAACATGACGATACATAAAAATGTTTATTTGAAATAATGCATAAAGGCATAAGAAGTAATTGGAGCTATGGAAAGACTCTAAGTATGCTTTTGCTAGTGATAACAAACACTGTACTATACAGTTCTTTTGACTAAAGCTGCTTATGGTAATATTAAAAATGAACCAAATGAGCATAAAAGTAATGGAAGAAATAACAAAGAGAATAAGCAAGAAATTAGACTATTTGAAAACTTAAAACATCTGTGTCAGAAAAATCCACGAAAAGCGAATTGCACACAGCAAAGTGGGAGAACTGTGAGCACAACAAAAGAATAATGTCCCAAATATATACAAAGCTTATAAACGGAATGCAAATTGTAACGTGCCCATTAAAAATGAGCAAATGCTATGAATAGAGAATTCACAAAGGAAAAAAATACAAATGGTAGTAACAGAAATTGCTCAGTCTTACTCGTAATAAAAAATACAAATTAAAATTATAGAGATACCTCTTCTAACAGTAAAGATAAAAATATGATAATATTTAATGCTCACAAAGGTCAGGTAAAACTAGCTGGCACATTGATTGCAAGGGGTATAAATTAGTACATCCTTTCAATGACAAAAGCAATCTGTCGTATGCATCAAGAGCCTAAAATGCCCATATCCTTTGTTCTATGAGTATTAAGTTCATTTCTAGAAATTTAGGCTGTTATGGATGAATGTTTGTGTCCCCTCTAAAATTTATGTGTTGAAGCCCTAACTCCCCATGTGATGGTTATTTGGAGGAAGGGCTTTTGGGAGGTGATTAGATTTAGATGAGCTAATGAGGGTGGGATCCCCATGATGGATTAGTGTCTTTATAAGAAGAGGAAGAGACTCAAGCTCTTTCTCTCTATGCCATGTGAGGACACAGCAAGAAGGCCAGCTAGCAGGAGGAGGGCCCTCACCGAGAACCAAATCTGCTCACACCTTGATCATGGACTTCCCATCCTCCCAATGGAAAGAAAAAATATGTCTTCTGTTTAAGGCACGCAGTCTCAGGTATTTTGTTGGAGCAGCCTGAGCTGACTAAGAAATGGGCTAAGTAAGCAAGCAGACATGGGACTAATAATACACAAAATGATAAATATAAAAATCTATTATAAGAATACACATATATAAATAATAATGATTGTCAAACGTTAACAGAGAAGCCAAATAAGAGCATGGACCCTGAAGTCAAACTGCCTGATTTGAATCCAAATACTGCTTCTTACAAGTCATATGATTTTAGCTCAGTTATCAAGCCACTCTGGGACTCACTTTTTCCTTGCCTATAAAATGGAGATAAGAATAATACTTCCTAATCTATACTACAAAGCGTCAATAATCAAGACAGCTTTCTATCGGCAGAAAAACACACACACAAACCAACGGAACAGAAGTGAAAAACCCAGAAATCAACCCACAAATATATGGACAGATAATTTTTGACAAAGGAGCGAAAAATATACAATGGGGAAAAGAAAACCTCTTCAATAAATGGTGCTGGGAAAACTGTAAAACCACATGCAAAAGAATGAATCTGAACTGCAAACTGTCACCATATACCAAAATTAATTCAAAATGGATAAAAGACCTCCACATAAGACCTGGAACAATAAAAAGTATACAAGAAAACATCAGTACTAAACTTACAGACTTCGGATTTAGGGAGGACTTTATGAACCTGCCCTCAAAGACAAGGGAAGTAAAAGCAAAAATAAATGAAAGGGACTATATCAAACTAAAAAACTTCTGCACAGCAAAAGAAACCATCAACAGAGCAAAGAGACACCAACCAAATGAGATAATATTTATAAACAATGTCTCTGATAAGGGGCTAATATCTAAAATATGTAAAGAACTTGTACAACTCAACAACAACAACAAAATCCAATTTAAAAAATGGGCAGAAGACCTGAACCACTTTTCCCAGGAAGACGTAGAAATGGCCCACAGATACATGAAAAAATGTTCAACTTCACTAGCTTATCAGGGAAATGCAAATCAAAACCACAATGAGATACCACCTCACACCTGTTAGAATGGCTGTTATCAACAACACAAGGAATAACAGTGCTGGAGAGGATGTGAAGAAAAAGAAACCCTCACACAGTGGGAATGCAAACTGGTACAACCACTGTGGAGGACAGTATGGAGTCTTCAAATAAACTAAGAATAGAGTTATTAATGCCATATGACCCAGAAATTCCACTTCTGGGTATCTACCTGCCAAATTTGAAAACCTTAGTCCACAAAGGTAGATTTATTCCAATGTTCATGGCAGCACTATTCACAGTGACCAAGTCATGGAAACAGCCAAAGTGTCCTTTGATAGATGACTGGTTAAAGAAGCTGTAGTACATATACATGATGGAATATTACTCAGCCATAAGGAAAAACGAAATAGGCCATTTATGACAACATGGATGGACCTTGAGACCATCATGCAAAGTGAAATAAGCCAGACAGAAAAAACCAAGACCCATATGATTTCACTCATGGAACACAAAGCTGAGAGCAACAAAGCAGCAAAAACTCATGGACACAATCAATAGTTTAGTGGTTATCTGATGGTATGGGGGGAGGGAGAGAAAGGATAGGGTCTCAAATATATGGTGATGGAAAGAGAACTGACACTAGGTGATGAACACATAACACATAGATGATGTATTGTAGAACTGTACACCTGGAACCTACGTAATTTTTACTAACCAATGTCATCCCAATAAATTTAACAATAAAAAAAAAGAATACTTCCTAGAATTGTTAGAAGGATTAAATGAAATCGTATTTATAAATTGTTTAGAAGTACTGCTTTATAGTCTTAGACTTCATCGTTATCAATTATTTGGGGGATGTAGGATTATAAGTGATGTGTTTCCTTATAAAAATCTTTAGGTTTTTCTTTCAAGTTTTGGATCATGAATTGGGGGGGTTTAGTGGGAGAGCAGGAAAACAATATTGTTTGAGACCTAGCCTGCCAATGAACTTTTCCATTTAGTTTTATAATCCTGAAGTAGCTTTTCTCAACTTCACCTGATTGTGATCCAGTTAGATAATCACCCAATATGACAACTGTCAGAGATAACCTTTTCATATTTGACCAAATGACTACTTATAGTAAAAAATAAGATAGTTTCTCTAAGGACGGCCTCCAGAGGTTAATAATCTTTTCTTTGATGACAGACAGGCTGAGATCTTCAAATGTTATTGAAAAACCAAAATAGCCTCTGATGTAGCTAGAATAAAGCATAGAACTAGGAACACCAAGGTAGAATAAGCTTACTGAAAACTGAAAATTATAGGATCACCACTACCAGTAATGAAATATGAGGTATGTTTAGAAAAATAATCTTACTGCTAAAGCAATTTATTTTCCAAATAATAGTTGATTCATTATTTTTATTTAGCTGCTACCAATTACTATAATATAAAGTACAATAATAACAATATTATTAGACTTTGGTATTCTATTATTTGGACATAATGCAAAAACATTTCATAAAAATAATGTTCAGAAGATAATTGTGAGGAAGAGTAAAATTTAGCAATTTTATCCAGCTGGACTAAAGCTAAGTATGCTTAGTCTTTTCATATTGTTAAACACATAGCCTTAAGAATAACAAAAATCATTCCAATCTCACTCATAAAGCAAAAAAAGATTCTCAAAAAGACAAAGTAAACTGAACATATGTTAAAATTTCCAGCATTACAATTAATTTAAAAATGTGGCAATGATACCTATACCCAAGAGTCATCATAAGCCTTGGAAGCCTATAGATCGATACTATGACCGTGCCTAGAACTTTCATACGTGAGACCGAGCAGATCCTGGAGGTCAGCCAGTAAAAGAGAGGGTGTTTTCTCTGACAGAGGCCAGGGGACATGCCTACCATCCCCATGCAGTGGAAAATGACCAGAGGCTGAGGCAGCTTGTCTCTACTGCCTGATCCCAGGCAGTCATTTTCCCTTAACCTGCGATTTTGCCTTCAGAGTTTTAGATAAAGAAATGAACATTAACCTCAGATGTGGAAAGAAAAAAAATAAGAGTTTGCCAAATAAACATGTGAATGTATAAGCAAAGTTATACATGTAACGTATGATTAAAAAATTCTACTTACCTTCACTTTTCCCTGAAAAACAAAAGAAAATGTTTATCATAAACTCGTTCCAGATGCCCCTTTTAAAATGCTACACTTCCATACAAATAAGACTTCTTATAATACTTAGTTTTTTCTGTCAATTCATCCACATAAGCAAAATCTGTGATACACTTCTGACAGCAATTCTTATTGGTAATAGGAATTATGCCTGATTTGAATAAATGGCAGCACCTCCAAGAGCCCAGATAAAGAATATTTTCAGCTCATACAATATTTAAGATGGTCTAACAGGAGAGAAAAATCTAATCTATCATCTGAGAGTACTCTTAAATATCTTAAGGACTTACGGTTATTTTCCATATTTATTTATCCTAAATCTGTGCCACTGTCGCTGCTACAGATTTGTATTATTGCTTTGAAATCTCCAGACTGACATAAAATTTTATTCTATTCAGGAATATGTTCAGAGACTATTTGTAAGATTCAAATTATACACAATTCAGCAGTTTGTAGCTGCTCATTCACTACTGAAAAATTGTCTTCATTTTGCCCACCATTGTTTAATTATTAAAGTAACTTACGCTTATTGCAAACACATGTTTTTAAAAAACAGATGAAATAAATGTCATCCATAACTCCCTCTGCTCAAAATAAGTATTATTTACATTTTGGTGAATGTCCTTTTTCTTTGTTAAAGATATTTAGATATTATGTTATTACATACTTTGTGTAATGCTTTGATACTTGCTTTTCCTCAGTATGCTATTGATCACTATTGATACAAATGAATACAGATTTTCAGCAACATTTGTAATGGCTGTATCTACTATGTGAATATACCATAAATCATTTAATCATTTAATCATTTATCCATTCCCTTCTGATAAACATTTAAATTGTTCTCATTTATCTTAAAGATAAGTGAGGGTGGTTAATTCATTTATCGGATCATAATGTGAGTTCATAGTAAAGATCACTGCATTTCATCTGATATTAAATCAATAGTTTCCACTGACTTACCCTATGTGTATATACGCATTATTTTACAGATGTTCTTTCATTTCTAATCTAAGAAAGACTAGTCTGCCAACATTCAGAGAATATGCAATCTCACTGCTTTCCAGGAGGAAATTCATGTTGATGGACCATGTGAGATCAGCAGCTTTTAAAAATGAAAACCTTACACATTTGCTAAAAGCACATCAAAGATTTCATCAGTGAGCATATATTCAGAGAACAGGGATATTAAAGCTGCTTACTATAGACTGGGGAAGGGTTTGTGATCTTCAGTTTACATCCCCTCTGTACCTACACAGTGCCCAGCACATAGTAAATGGTGGATAGCCATTTGTAGAAGGAACAAGTGATTTTCACTATTGTAGACAAGACCGTGAAATGAGGAGGGCAACACTCATCGATCATTTATCTAACAAGCTACTCCCTCTGTGATGTGCCAGGCTCTAGGTGAAGAGATAAAACCAATTAATGTTGCCCATATGTCCAAAGTACTTGGGTAGATCAATAGATATATAAATAATAGTAAAATCATGCTAACCAGAGGAAAGAGCTCTAAGAGAAACAAAACAGGACAACATCACTTCATGAGAAGGAGAGATTACTTCTAATTATAAAGATCAGGGAAAGTTTTGTAGAAAAGGAAGCATTTGGGCTGGACCTTTAGTGTAAGTAGAAAACGAAAAATGTTGATGAGATATAAAGACATGTGAATTTGAAATTAAGACTCCCAATATATACAATAATTTTAAGTTTTGGGAAAGACTTGAGGCAGAAGTTTTTGCATATCCATTTAACTAGAAAATGAGTAAAAATAGTAGAAAAACGGAGCACACATTCTGCCAAAATGAATAGACTAAATGTATAACCTAATCGTCGTCCCATGATAGTTTAATAGTATGGAACTTCATTACAAAAATACTCCTTACTGAAGTGTAACTATTTCAAACACCAATTTCGCTGCAAGTGTGAGGTGTCACTTCTATGGAAACAGGAATATGTGATCTCAAATGCTCTTGCCAACCCTTATCTTGCCTTCCCTTTCCTTCTAATCAAAGTTCATTGGCTGATAAGAAACATAACAGTGCAAATAAATAACTCACCTTGACTAGAAACCAAAGGATTTAAAGGTCTTTTAATTGTCTGTGGCCTAGAAACAAAAAAATTAAAGTATAAAACATAAATATTTATGTTACCGATCATGTTATAACTATTAAGTAAAAGTGAAATTATCTCAGAAAGTTTCCAAATGACTATGCAAAATCAAACTGTTTTATTGAGCTTATAAAATATTTAGTTTTCTCTAATTGCTTTAAGGGAGGGTGGCTGTTGTTTGTTTTATTGCTAATCGTTTCTGATCTTTTCCCACTGTAGCAGCCAGAAAGTCATTTCCTAATCACTTCTTCAAACGAAGGAAGAAAAAATACCACTCAAGCTCTTCTGCTAGAGTCACTAGTATGTTTTTATATATATTATATCCACATATGTGTGCAGGGCACAAAGTGCACTCCTAATTGAAAGACAAACAAGCAAAAAATATAAATATCTAATACAAGCACTAAAATAAAAAAGGAAAAAAACAATGGGTAGATTATTTTCCACTTAGGTAATCTTAGGTCCATCAATTTGTCCTGTGGCCATCAAGTTTGTTATAATTTCAATAGAAGATATTTTTAAATAAGAAAAAAGAGTGTGTATATGTCATTAAAGTGCTTTTAAATCTCAAAATAAATACTCATTAGTATCATTAGTAAAATGTAGGGATTGTTTTAATGTCCATTATATAAATTTTACAAATTTGCACAAATTGAGATATTTTGAGAACAGAACATGTAAGCTGTGATTGAACATACTCAATTTAATACCTCATGCATGTTTTATATTTTAGAAATACTGAGGCAATCA
Source organism: Lyroderma lyra (assembly GCA_004026885.1). Lineage (NCBI taxonomy): Eukaryota > Metazoa > Chordata > Mammalia > Chiroptera > Megadermatidae > Lyroderma > Lyroderma lyra. Next base: position 200,610 of record PVJL010001050.1, read on the forward strand.
TGATATTATATAAATTAATTAGAAAAGAACTATAAAACTAATACAAAATCTAACAAATGCATCAGTTGGACTCTATTTTAGTTCACATTTTAAAGAAAAAACAAAAAACTTTAAAGTAAGCCAGTAATCCAAACATTCTGAATAACAGTCAAGAGAATTTAAATGAAACACTCATGGCAGAAATGAGTAAATAATGAAAACTCTCCACTTCTCAGCTGGAGCAATTCTTCAAGTCAAAAATGAAACAGTCTGACATTTTATTGATATAAGCATACTTACTGATCTCTTATGTTTATGTTAGACTTACAAGAAGTGAAATGTATTATACCATATATGAAAACTCCAAAGAATTTCTCAGAATTCCCCAGCAATCTGAGATAGCATAACACGTACGCGCACACACATGAATTTCTTCCAAAAAGCACTAACACATTGCTGAGCACCTAGAGGCTCTCAAGTGGGTAAACTTGAAGCATGTGTCACTCAGTCACCCAGTGATCAAAATGACTGACTGCTTCCATTATGGTGGTTAAGAGTATAAAGTGGGTTCTTCTACTGATTGCATCTTTGACTCTGGTTAAATCACTTATAACCAGCTTTCCAAATCTGTGTTTCTCTATCTATAAACAGTAACAACAATAGCACAAGAGTGCTTGCAAGGACTAAAGGAGAAATGTATGCAACATGCTTAGCAAGCACAATGCCTGGCACACTGTGAGTGTGCAAAAGTGTTAGCTAGTATAATTACTCTCTGAAATTAATTTAACTTTACTTTTAAAGCAGGTAAGATAACTACAGCCATAAAAAGGGGAGTATAGGGCACCAAAAAGAGAATTAGGAGTTATATATTCTAATCTATTCTCTGCCACTAACTATATGATCTTGGAAAATGAAGTAAATCTCTCCGGCTCTCTGTTACTTTATCTATAAAATGAGATTCTATAATCCAGTCAAGAAACATTTCCCTAAGTGCCTACAATATGCCCATAAAGTCTTACATGATTCTAAGTCTTTTAAAGAAGACAGAATGAAGAAATATTTGTTGAAACATGTCTACGTGTTCGCCCAGAGAAGTGGATTAATGGATAAGTACATTTGTATGGCCCCATGCAGCCTTTAACAAAGTGAATTTGATTTGTATTTTTACGTCTTTAGGATTTTGTTTGTAAAGAGAAACCACTACATCTTCCAAAAATTTCTAAATGAAAAGGACACGTACTTAAAACAGTTTTCTTCATAAATGACATTCCATATCTTCCAAGCATCTGGTCCTTTGTATCCTGTGTAGCGCTCAGGATTAATGAGCAAATCTACATATTCAGCATCAGGAGACTGTATGTCTGTAAAACAGAATGTTTACTAAACCTTTCTTTTCTTCAGTTACATTTAAAAAGCTAGTATACATGACTTATTCCATTGATTCTAAGGCACTGCAAATTATCAATGCCTCAGGGATTTAAAAACAACTTTTCAAGAGAAAGGTAAGAGGGAAAAGAGCAAAGAACTAACCCAGCCACAATAAATGTGCACACTGATGGCAAAAGCATCCTGCTTTTAGAAATTGTCAAAGATAGGGATATGTAAATTTTAGAAGTGAAGAAACATGGTAATTCAATTTTCACAAGCTACCTAGACAAAGAATACGTAGTTCATCAGTAACTAAGGTAAATGGAGAAGTCTTAGGACCACACGTTGTTCGTTACAAATACTTCCTTATGTGAGCACCATCATGGTTCCACTACAAAGCTCCTCCAAAGGTATAATCTTAAATGTGCAAAAAGTTAAATGCAGGATGACATTTGTGTCAGGATTATTTGTAAAAGGAAAAATTGGAAGCAACCTTACACAGCAGTTAAAAGCATAAGCTCTGGAGCCAGCCAGAGTGCCTGGGGCAGAATCCAGGCCCCACCACTTACTCACTGCGGAACCCTGGCCAAGTTAGTAAACTCTCCGAGCCTTGTGCCATCATTGGTAAGATGGGGATAATCCTCATAGTGTCACTGTGAGACTCCAGTAAGTTTATAGGTACAGAATGCTGATGGTAATCATAAGAGAATACTAAATACTAATATTAGCTAGTGGTACTGGAGTTATGTATCTTAACAGACAATTTTATAGCTAAACTTTTAATTACAAAGGGTAGCTAATAAAATGAAAAGGTAAACATAGAAAAGTCAATTACAGATAGATAAATACATGAAAAATATACAAAAATTGGTGAGGTATTGCTTTCTTTTATGTTCTATAAATTTGTGTATGTATTATAACTTCAAAACCAAAAAGAAAAAAAGGGGAGCCCTAGTCCTCCAGTTGTGTTTAATAGCACAACAATAGCACAGCAACCATCACCACTGTTTCCAAACATTGCTATAACCCTCAAAACGAAGCTCTGTAACCATTTAGCAAAGCCCCCCATCCTCCCCCGTCCAACTCTTGGTAAACTCTTAATCTACTTTCTATCTCTATCAATTTACCTATTCTATTATAGATATTTCATATGAACAGATCATATGATACTGGTCCTTTTAAGTCTGGCTTATTTCATTTAGCATAATATTTTCAAAGTTAATCTACATTGTAGCATGTATCAGAACTTCATTTTTTTATGACTAAATAGTCTTCCATTTTATGTATATACTATACTTTGTTTATCCATTTATCCATTCATGGATGCTTAGATTGTTTCCACCTTTTGGCTATTTTGAATAATGCTGCTATGACATGCGTATAAAGTATTTTTCTCTTTACTCAATATTTTTGGGTATATGATTAACACTTGAATTGTTAGGTCATATGGTAATTCTGTGTTTTAACTTTTTGAGGAACTGTCAAACAAAAACTGAGCTTTTAAAAAATCATATTAAAAGAATTATTTTTTTCTTAACTACAACTTTAAACAAAACGCATACTATAAAAAGTGTTATACCATCAGCTTCACAGAAGTTGTCTGAGGAATCATCATGCTTGGTCCACTGAAGAACAGCCTTCTGCGTTTCCTCGCTTCAAACAAAGTTCATAGTGTTACTCCTTTTTTTAAGTTAATATTTCACATGAAAAAAACATAAACTACTACTACTACTACAAAAAAATCAAACCTCAGAGATTCATCCACAGCTCCAAGTCGTTCAGCTTCCTCACATTCTTCAATGAGATTATTGGCTTCTTCAGAATACTGACATGAAAAGGGGAATGAACAGAATACATATTACTGCATTTTTTAAAGTTTTAGAAAGGATTTTGAAGTTATTTGAGGTTCTTTTATACCTGGCACCATCACCTTCGCTTCAAAACGTAAAAACAAAAACCACCACCACCACCAAAAAAAAAAAAAAAAAAAAAAAAACCCCACAAAATCTAAGCCTCACATTCCTCCTGAAGCGAAAAAATAAACAAGACTTTTACCCCTTGTTTTTTGTTGGAGAATATATTTACTATCGTGGTCACACAAAAAAGAACAGATTATAGTTCTGATAACTCATACTAAAATCTTCACTAAGAAAATCTTCAAAGTATATGGAAGTCACTAGGCAATGAGTCAATAAGCAATGTCCCATTTTTGTAATGACCTAATTGTGAGCATCAGTTTTCTCTGACATAAAATAAGTGGTTGATCATGAGTCTAAGGTTCATCTCGACTCTAAATGTGATGATTCTAAAAATGCTCTGGCGCCTACCAAGTCTTATAAAAAGTATTCCAGTATCTTAGGTGTTTAAAACATATTCTTTATCAATCACATTTCTTCTCAATATATACATAGGGGTGCCAAAAAATGTATACACATTTTAAGAAAGGAAAAACTATTTTATAAAATTCAATATATACCTATAACAAAAGATGAATACAAGTCAAGTTTGACTTCTGCAATTACAAGAGGTGCTCAAAGTGGTTATACCATCCTCATCCAGACACTTCTGATTATGGGGAACTGCTGCTTGAGCAACACTGACCAAAGTGTCCACTTGTATCACTGCACATCCACCACTGTAGCCGGGATTCTATGGTAACCACATCCTTTAAGGTCCCCCATGGGTAGAAGTCAAGGGTGTTAAGTCAGGAGGATGTGGGGGAAACTCAAACAATGTTCTTAAATTCAAATACCACTTCAAAATGGTCTTGTGCAACTCGAACAACAACTGCACTTCCGCCATTTTCTCTGACTGTCCTGCCTGTTGCAATGGTGACACTAGCATTCATTTGATTAATGCCATTGTTTGAGCAAATGTCATACTACACATCGCTACCATAATTCAATTCAACTTTGAAAAGTAATACATAGATAACATCTCTTAAAATGTGTATACTTGGGGGTTCCCTGGTGGCCCAGTGGCTAGGATTTAGTGCTCTCACCGCCACAGCCCAGGCTCAATTCCCGGTCAGGGAACCACATAAAAAAATTAAAAAAAAAAAAAAATGTGTATACTTATTTTGGGCACCTCCGGTATACGAGGTCAGACAATTAATTTTGCAAACTCATCCTAGAAAAAGTACTACATACCTCAATGCTAAATATCACTGTGGTCACCTTCAAAGTATTCCCCTTGGGAAGCTATGCACCGATGCCAGTGCCTAGTCCACCCTTCAAAGCAATTCTGGAACTCTTTTTCTGGAATGACCATCAGAGCTGTCATCATCCCCAAATCCTGACAACTAAGTTCACAAACTTGCCACCATGCACTTATGTTGGCAGCACTGTACAAACAACTCGGTAAAGTTTCACAACCTTGGTATATCTGTTTCTCATGACAGTGTTTGTGTCAACATGTGGCGGTGTCTTGCTGAGTGGCATTCATTATTGTTGTTGTGTGTTTTGTATGCTGTTGCAAGAATGTTGGAGCTTGAATTTAGAACAATAAACATTAAATTTCCTGTTAAACTTGGCAAGAGTGGAAGTGAAATCAGGGACATGTTAGTCCAAGTTTATGGGGATAATGCCATGAAGAAAATGGCAGTGTAACAAATGGAGGTTTTTCTGAGGGGACAGAAACCATCATTTATGAAGAGAGGTCAGGGCAGCCAGTAATGAGTAGAACTGATGAAAACATTGCAAAAATGTGTACAATTGTGTGTCACAATCATCGGCTGACTGTGAGAAGCATAGCAGACCAAGTAAATATCAACAGAGTAACAGGAAAATCTTAACTGAAAATCTTGGCATGAGAAAGGTGTCTACAAGAATGGTCCCGAAGGAGCTCACCAGTGAACAAAAGCAAAGGAGAGTTGAAGTTTGCCAAGACCTTTTGGAGAGGGAAAATGATGTCTTGGGCCGTGTCATCACTGGTGATGAAACATTGGTGTACTAATACAACCCTGAAACAAAGCATCCAAGTGCATAATGGAAGTCAGCCAATTCTCCATGACCAAAAAAGTTCCATCAGTCCAAATCAAGAGTTTAAACAATGTTGCTAATCTTTTTTAATATCAGAGGGATTGTTCACTATGAATTTGTACCAACTAGACAGTCAACCAAATTTATCATTTGGAAGTGCTAAAAAGTGTGTGTGAAAAAGTTAGATGGAAACAACCTGAACTTTTCACCAACTCCTGGCTCTTGTATCATGACAATGCACCAGCTCACACAGGAGTGTCTTGTGAGGGAGTTTTTAGCCAGTACATAAATAACTGTATTGAAACACCCTCCCTACTCACCTGATCTGGCCCCCAGTGACTTTTTTCTTTACCTGAAGATAAAGAAGTATTAAAAGAAAGACATTTTGATGACATTTAGGACATCAATGGTAATACAACGACAGCTCTGATGGCCATTCCAGAAAAAGAATTCCAAAATTGCTTTGAACAGTAGACTAGGCACTTGTGTCGGTGCATAGCTTCCCAAGGGGAGTGCTTCAAAGGTGACCATAGTGATATTCAGCAATGAGGTATGTAAACTTTTTCTAGAATGAGTTCACGAACTAAATTGTCAGACTTTGTACATTGATAATCGCTGAAGCTGGGTGATGGGTACATGTTTGTTTGTTTTCTCTACTTTTATTTCTCTATCATGCTTCCCATAATAAAAGATTAAACAAAAGAACTGGAGACTTTGAGTACAAATCACTCTCAAGGGGTTTCACTCTAAAGGGGAGTAGAGAAGTAGGGGAAAAGAGTTATTAAAGGTTTTTGTCAAGATACTAAACATATTAATAAATATATATACATACCTTGTAGCTCGCGGATTTAATTCCATCAGGAACTTCATCCTGAAAAAGAAAAAAAATGCTTTTATGTGACATTTATTCTGCTTTCTGCAAAAATATTTTAAATTTCTACGATTTATGAGAAAAATTCATAAAACCAATTATTGACATTACCATATTTATTAAAGTGGGAATGGTTAGGCAGTTCTTATATTTCTCACGCATTAACAAAAATTTCAACAACAAACTATTCTATAAATTGCTGATCATATATTATATTACAGCATGGAAATGTAAATAGTTACTTAGCTATTATTCCTTTTGATGTTCAAATAGTTCACATTTGGCCACTAAGGGGACCCACGAAGTGCTTACTTGATATTTGCAGCTGTGCCCTTTTGATATGACCCCAGTAATCTTTACCGGCATTTTCTATTTTCTGTTATGACAAGATCCTCCAAGCTCACCTTGTATATTTCTTGTTCCAGTCTTAGAATCAATCATTTTTTTAAGGAGCCCTAGTTCCTTTTAGAGGAAAATGGTTTTTAGTCATGCATTCACCACTTACTAACTACAGGACCTATCTGCCTTCAAAGTGATGCTGTGAGTATATATATAATGATGTATGTGGAAGAACTCTGTAAACTGCAGGGCCCAATGCTAAGTATATTCTTGAATTAGATTACATCTGCCCAAAGGGAAGAACCTACACAGAGATAATCACTTTAGTGTGCACCTTTTCAGACTTTGAACTAGGTTGATGTATTAATATAGTCTTTTTCTGGCCAGATATTTAGATAGTTTCTGACTTTTTCATATAATAAACCATGACAAATTTATAGATTAATTTTATCAGAATTGATACCTTCACAAAATTCAACATTATTTTACAGTTATCTTTGAACATTTGCTTAATTACTTAGTAAATGAACTTCCTAGTAGAATTGCTAGATCCTTTAAAGATAAGTACATTTTAGTTTTTTTGATAGTTCAGACAGACACGACCTGTGTGTTGTGTGTGTGTATACACACACATACAAGTATATGCTCTCTATATATAATTCATAATGATAAAATTTAAATTTTGTGGTTAATATAATCTTTTACTTATATGTTTTATACATGCATATGTATAAAATATATATGTATAAATATAAACTAATATATTTAGGTGGATAAACATCATTTAATTATCTTTTAAAAGAAAAGCTTTCTCTCCATGGTGAAACCAGTTCAACAAAAAAAACAGATTAATGGCATGAAAAGACATTCTGCCCCATTTCTGCAGAAGGTAAAATTACTCGAGTCTCAATTTCGCATTACCTGATTCACTTTTTAGCATTTCTGTAAGTTCAAGTAAAGTAATAAACATCAATACTTTAGCATTTCTTAAATGTTATATTGTTTGTTTTCTCTAGATTTTACAATAAAATAAGTCTTATCCTCGGTCTGTCAACCTTGGAATCAATAAGCTATTACTCGATGCTAATCATCAATCAGGGTTTCTGCCCCCTCCAATCCTCATCAAGGTGCATCCCCTAGTTCTATACTTCATTAACAACTATCAGAAATAATGGGTGTTTCAAGATGAGATTCAAATTTGTAATAATTGTACAACTATTTACTTGCTCCAGCTATTGTTAATAATAGCCCATTTAATGTATAATTAAGTATCCACCATATTTTTAGCATTTTAATAAATCATATAAATAAGTTATTGGTAAATGCTGCTTTTTCCAAACTATTTTTTCCTATTACTAAAAATAAGTGAAGAACTTACAATGTAAAGTAAAATATTTAAATTGATATTATCACTGTAATGATATGTTCATGCTTTAATCATACTAACATAAGGCTTGCACAAATTAATCCTTGAATTTTCAAATAAAAACATGCTTCTCATTCATCTAAGGATGAATTACCCTTAGATAGTATTTTACATTTGCCTTCCTTCCACATGCTAGATAGGTCTATATAGCCATATTTACATGCATAAAAATCAACTGCTCAAAATTATACTACCACATTATACCTACAGGGATGGCTATTATCCAAAAAAACAGAAACCAGCAAGTATTAGTAAGAATGAAGACTGAAACCCTGTGCATTGCTGGTGGGAATGTAAAATGTTACAGCCACTGTGGAAGACAGTATAGCATTCCTCAAAAAATTAGAGATAGAATTACTAAATGGGAGCTCCCTGGTGGTGCAATGGCTAAGGCTTCGGAGCTGTCGACGCTGGAGCCTGGTTTTGATTCCCAGCCAGGGAACTACCCACATTAAAAAAAAAAAAGAATTACTATATGATCCATCAATTCTATGTCTGGGTATATACTCCAAAAAACTGAAAGTTGGGATTCAAATAGAAATTTGTACACCCACGTTCACAGTAGCATTATTCACAATACATAAAAAGTGAATCACCCAATTAATTTAACAATAAAAATAAAAGGTCGAAAAATGCAAGTCAATCAACAGGTAAATGGATAAACAAAATGTGGTATACACATACAGTGGAATATTATTCAGTTTTAAAAAGGAATAAAATTCTAATACATCTAATATAGATAAACCTTGAAAAAACTCGCATGCTAAGTAAAATAAGCCAGACACAAAAGGACATATATTGTAATAATTCCCCTTAGATGAGATATCTAGAATAGTCAAATTCATAGAGAAAAAAAAGCAGAATCGTGGTTCCCAGGGGCTAGGGGAGGGAGAATAGGAAATTATTATTGTTTAATAAGCACAGAGTTTCAGTTTGAAAAAATAAAAAGTTTTGGAACTGAATAATGATTGTTGCACAACAATGGAAGTACTTCATGCCAATGAAGAACACACTTAAAAATGGTAAATTTTATGTTATGTATACTTTATTACAATAAAAAAGTAAAATAAAAATATCTATCTTCAGTGGCAAGTATAAAATCCTCTGCTTTCAGAGTAGAATACTTCAAATTTAACCCTCTGAGAATTTCTATAAAAACGCAGGTATTTTGTCCAACCCCTCCCCATCCAAAGAAATCCAAGGAAAATAATATAATTTTAAAAAGGAGGAGTTCCCTGGTGGTGTAGTAGCTAAGGCTTCAGTGCTGTCAATGCGGCAGCCTGGGTTCAATTCCCAGCCAGGGAACTACCCACATAAAAAAATTTTTAAAAAAGGAGGGATTTTTTTTTATACTTGATTAATTTCATTTATTATACTATAAACATAACTTTGTTCAGGTAAGATATAAGAAGAAAAACAAATATCAAGCCAAAAGAACTACCTATGCTTCTTGACTTATGATAGGGATATATCCCAATAAACCCATCATAAGTAGAAAACTATAATTACATCAAAATGCACTTAATAAACCTAACCTATCAAACACCATAGCTTAGCTTAGCCTACCTAAATGTCCTCAGAATATCTACATTAGCCTATGGTTGGGCTAAAATATCTTGCTGCCACTGCCCAACATCAAAAGAGAATATAGTACAGCATATTCCTAGCCTGGGAAAAGGTCAAAATTTTAAATTCAAAATACAGTTTCTGCTGAATGCCTATCACTTTCACACCATTGTAAACTCAAATAGCTGCTTACTGAATTGTTTGTATTAATGTCACTAATAAGTAAAAGAATTATTATTAATCAAAAAATTTTAATTATTATTATGAAGGCAGTATAATTCAAAGTAGGTATTATATTTATAAGTTTAATAATATGTAAATATTAACAACATTGTATTTAGCCTAAGGATTAAAGTACTACTTTAGTGATTGGCCCATTTTTAAAAATTGCAACTATTTGAAGAAAGATGTAACGGTATTTAAATGTATATATACATGTTTCTTACAAACTGACAAGGCTTGACAGCACAGTCTCTTCTTCCACACTGGTTGATATCATTCCAGAAAGGACACGGCCTCTTCAAGTTTACCTGTAAAATAATAATTTAAAAAGTTTAAAAACAATCTCTAAACATAGAAAGTTTATAATTAACAGATATTGAATTATGATGCTATAACCTGGTCATGTTACTGGCTGCAATTATTCTCTCTCTCTCATTTACCAGCTGTTAAGTTCCAGTGATAACATAAATGTGTAGCTGGTGTAAGCAAATTGGTAGACTTGGTTACAAAGACACAGACTGATACTAAACAAACCCTAAATAAATGGCAACTAGGAGACAAAGTAGCTCAGATCAACACTGCTCAATTCAAACCCTTTTTAAGCAAGGAACAGTTATCAAAGCAGAACAGTTAGACAATTGTGAACTCAACTATAGCTACATAATCCAATAATTAGGTTTTCCATACTGAGCAGATATCTCAAGATAAAATACAAGGGACTTGTTAAAATAATACAGGTCAGAATAAAGTCATGCTTCTGAAAAATATTTATTTAATTATTTTAGTTAATTGAAATAAATCTGATGTTTTAGAAAACTATGAACAATTTTGATAACAATAGGTATAATATTCTCTGTTCTGATTTCAGTTTAATGAACTAGTTTCTAACTCTTGAGTGAAAAACTCAGTTATTAAAAGTATCCAATGGGTAGTTTTTCAGAACCACGTGGTTCACTCTTATGAAATGAATTATTCTAACATAGACTCAATCAATTTTAAGCAATTTTAATTTTAATCAGTTTTAATTTTGAGTCACAATTTTGAAGCTTAGTAATGTCTAAGAAGATGTAATTTTAAATATTTTTACAAAAAAATTTTTTTAAATACCTTGTAATATCTAAAGTAGTCACTCTCCAGAAGTTTTTGTAGTCTTGGGAAAAGCCTGTAGTTATTAAATTTATCGATGGTTTCAACATCACAGGTACAATCATCCAAGTAACCACTAACCTGTTACAAAGAAAATGAAATATTAAATTAAAATGTCTTAGATGCAATAGGGTTCTTTTTTCTTCACATGGTTATGATGAAAGTCCTCTGCTCAACCCCTTATCCTCCTGTCTCCACATAATTTTCTGAGCTAGGGTAGGACAATAATCTAGTAATGCTATTGCTCTGAGTACAGAACTGGAACAATGCAGTGGATACTTTTCGTAGGGTATACTGAGCTCATAATGACACATACACACCAGAAGATTTGGTCCCCCTACAGCCACTTTGTAACCCTGCCCACCAGGCCTGATGAGGGGTGGGTATTTGACTCAAACCAGATCATGCTCCCTTCTCCAGGAATCTGTAATAGAGACTAAGAGGGAGAGATGTCTCTCCCTGTGCCTAGACCAATAAACAAGTAAACTTACATCATATTCCATCATATGAATTGAGGAGCACATGAGCCAATTAGCAGAGAAAGGAAAGACTTTCTTATAAAAGACACCCAAAGCAGCAAAGACAGCAAACAGAAACAATGCTACCTGGATTCCCTAGGGTTTTCTAGCTCCCACTTCCATCCATGTTTCCTGAAGCCCACCTGCATTCCCATCCTTGGCTTTCCTGAGACTCTATATTCTTATAATTCAGTTGTCTCTGTTTCTCCTTTATTTTGGTTTCCTACAGGATATGTAGGACAGAGACAAGCTTTGGTGAATATAAAAAGAACTGATACTGAATTTATGAGACAAACAATAATACCTTATAAGGATCTAACAACCCTCAAATATTGAGCCATGACCATTTTTATAGGTTTAAAATGGTGCTTAGAAATTATCATTAGTATAGCGAATTGTCCATTAACCCAATCCTAATCTTCCAATGCTTAAAACTGATGTCTTAACTGTATTTACTAAAGCAAACTATTAGATGTACCTACACAAAGAAACAGTGGGAAATCTTATTATAATCAGACAATGTTATCAAATGGGAAACTAAAATTCTTAGGTGTTTATTTAGAGCTAGGCAAAAACCTAACAAAATTAAACACTGCTTTAAGTAAGTAACAAATACATCGTGATTTAAAAAAAAGAAAAAAATATACAGCATGCTGCAGAAAACAGATCCTTATTGTAATCTGGTCTGAATATTTGCATTATAAACCACTTTTGATTATATTTTTAGAGAGCCTTGCTGTCAACAACAACAAAAAATTTCAATGCCATAATAAGGAAGCAAATAATAATTTATTGAAATACTGTATTTGTATGTTTCCCTTTTGGAATATGTAAAATCATATACTACCTTTCATTTCAGAACATTACAAAACAGTAATGGAAATTTCTCAGCTGAGAGATAAGAATAGTTTAGATGATATGGATTTATAAATAATAAATGCTAGACCGCGGAAAGGGCTGTAAAAGAAACAAAACAAGATATAATATCACTTTATGAAGAGGAAAGGTTACTTCCAATTAGGAAGATCAGGGAAAGTTTTATGGAAAAGGAAGCATTTGAGGAGCTCCCTGGTGGTGTAGTGGCTTAAGGCTTCCATGCTGGCGCTGTCAACGCTGCGGCCTGGGTTTGATTCCCAGTCAGGGAGCTACCCACATACAAAAAAAAAAAAAAAAAAAAGAAGAAGAAGAAAAGGAAGCATTTGGGCTGGACCTTTAGTGTAAGTAAGAAAAGAAAAACATTAATGAGATATAAAAACATGTATTTGAAATCAGACTCAATATATACAATAAGTTTAAGTTTTGGGAACAGTTTGAGGCAGAAGTTTTTGCATATTTATTTAACCAGAAAATGAGTAAAAATAATAGATAACTGAACACACATTCTGCAAAAATGAGTAGAATAAATATGTTACCTACTCTTCATCCTATGATAGTTTAATATTAATACTATGAACTTCATTACAAAAATACTCCCTGCGCTTGCTTCAGCAGCACATATACAAAAATACTCCTTACTGAAGTGTAACTATTTTAAACATCAATTTCTATGCAAGGGTGACACGTAACCCTTTTCTATGGAAACTTCTCAAATGTTCTTGCCAACCCTTAAAGTTTACAAAATAGTAATGGAAATTTTTCACCTAAGAGGTAAGAATATTGTGGATGATGACAGCAATACTCAAGAGCTAGGATGTTTTCTACCAATTTACCTGGGTTTACTTATTTTGGACTAAGTCAGTTTTTAGAAATCTGATCTATATATTTGTCACTGTAATAACTATTTCCATTTCACATGCAAATATGTCCTTGTTTTCCTTTACAAGATCTCTGAGTATACAATAACCTTAGAGTCCTAAGTTTGGGTACCAAGACAAAAGAACTTCTAACCTAGATTATTTGATTTTTCACACCTCTTTCTTTTGAGCCTTAAAAGCAGAACTTCTAGGACATAAACTATCTACTGTTCTTCCCCTTGGGAACAAATTATACTAAGAATAATGGGTACAGAGACTGCAAAGGCCAAAGGGACACCTGTCAGAGACATTAATTCACAAAAAGAAACAAACACACAAAAAAATCTTGAAAGGGTTTGAGGCAACTCATTTTTTCTCCTGAGGAATTCACTTTTAATTTTTTTAAAAAATTTATCTTCAACACTCAAGCTCAGGCATCACATCTTTTAGGAAGCTGCCCCTCAAGTACCACTCAACTGCCTCTCCTCCTATGTGCCCCCATGACATTCCACATACTTCTACATGAGAATTACCTCTCACTATATTCAATTTATCTATCTGACTCCCATGCACTAGTGTTTACAATCCGTAAGAGAAAAACCATGTTTGTTCATCTTTGCATTCCCAGTACTTAGCACTTTACTTCTAGAAAGCACACAGTAGGTGATCAGTAATTATTTGAGGAATGGGTGGGTAACTAAATGAATGAATGCTGCCCACTGTCACTCTCATTCACTGGAAAGCAAGGCTGGTGGTGTAGTGGCTAGGCTTTGGCGCTCTCAATCCCGTGGCCTGGGTTCAATTCCCAGCCAGGGAGCTACCCACCCACCCACCCACCCACCCCCGCAAAAAAAAACAGAGGAAGGTTTCTTCATTGACTAGAAAGCAGTACCACGCTATCTAATGATAATTATGGACTACCACGTAACCTTTGGTGGTGCTCAGTGTCCCAGAACACACAAGCTCAAGTGGCAGGAATCCTCACAGAGTAAAGAAAGCAAGCAGCAAAAGTTAACAATCTTTTGCATCCAGCATTTCAGCATTCTATAGATTCACATTCTAAATACAAAGGACCTATAAGAAGCCCCAAGCCAGAAAGGAATGCAAGATGAATCTAGAGCAGAGGTGGTTTAAAGCCTAGAGAGCTCAAAGGGAGAGAAGGTAGGATAATGGTACATTTAAAAATCGTCTGCCTCTTACCTTAGAAATTAAGTAAGAGATATTCCCAACTCCAACAGACAGAACAGCTAAGCAGGCAGAGCAGCAGGAGTTTCCATAGATAGAGAAAGCCCAGCAAAGGAGACAAAGGAAGATATTTGGAAATCTAAGCCATCTGACTGGATAAACCTGCCAACAGGCAGCAGAACCTGATCCCTGGTAGGAAGTCTGTCAGGTATGATTCCAGGCCCAGTTCTAGAAACTAGAGAACCAGGAATCTTACCAGAATAGGCTCAGGCAAAGACTAAGGTAGAAATCCAGTTAATAGACAGAGGACCAAATCTTGGAAACAAAGTCCTATTACCAAAGACCAAAAGACAGCTGCTGATCTGTAACAAACATGTCTTCATGCTACCCTTCAGAATGTACTAAGGCTGCTGAAATAACTATTATACCTATCTCCCAACGTGAAACAGAATTCTGACCATACCATAGAAATAAGAATTTTTTAAAAATGCAATTCCCCTCCATACACACAAAATGATTGATGCATGCTAAATTTTGAAACTCACTGCTATCAGCTTCAGATGATACACTCAGCCAAGAGTAGGGCCCAAACTAACAGCCAAGAGTAAGGCCCAAACTAACAGGTGACAATTAAAAAGCCCTTGTTGAGAGCTGGTTGATAGGAGGACCAACGTAGGCCTGACATAGCTCCACCTGGTTTAAAGTCCTAGTCCTTTAGGAGCTGGAAAGCCTTTGAAGGCTTCCATTGCATCCACTCAAGCAACACAGCAATCCCCTCCTATACACTCTCAAGGAAGAGGCAGTGTTATAACAATGATTGGCATGCAGGCTCTGGAGTCAGGCCTTCTAGGGTTGCATCTCATTTCTACTACTTTGGTTGTTGATCTTACCCACACTTTTAAAACTCTCCATGCCTCAGTTTCCTGTCTGATACAAAATAAAAATAATAATAGTTCCCATCTCAAAGTATTGATATTAAAATAAAATGACACAAAGTAAAATGCCCAGTAAATGTTAGTCATTATTACTTTACCACTGTTTAAATGCTTCCACTGAAAAGGATCTTACTATTTCCCCAAAGCAACCTACTTTTTTTAATATAAATAAATAAATAAATAAATAAATAAATAAATAAATGCCAGGTTTGCAGTAAAAATTTTCCCAAATCTTGCACCTATAGCCTGAATGGAACATAGAATTAGATAACCAAAAGTTAGCTACAAAAAGAGCCTCAATTACTTTCTCCATTGATCCTGACTGGTTTGAACTAAATATCAAAATAGTGTATAAAAGGCAAGAAAAAAGAAAGTAATTGTGGCCAGCTTTTTCCCTATTTTCTGGTAAGCGGTATCTTTTAGTTCACAATGAAAGACAAAACAAAAACCTCTTCTATAATAAAGTTTTCTTGTATACCAAGAACTTTTAACCCTTCCCAGATTATAGTTTTTTTTCTCAAAGCACTGTAAGAATATATTCCTCATACTCATATGAAACATGAAATACCTTTTAAAAGTGTTCAAAGTGCCCTTTATTTGGCAAAATCTTTAGTTGTATTTAATTTTATTGTGTTTTGTGAACATAGAGAAGAACATGAAAAGCATTCATTAATGAAAGCAGGGAACACCAAGGATTTTACACTGAGTAACTGGCACCATGCTAAAGACATGGAATAAATGCTAAGAGCTATTTCTGTTTTAAAATTTTGGTCTTGCTAGAACTTCAAATTGTTACTGAATGAACCAAAGTATAGTAACCAATGTAAAACATACTTTGTTCCACATGCTTTGTTCAGAAAAGCCTGGAATGTAGCAAGCACTCAGAGTCAATGGACATCTTTCCAGTATAACCTGTGTCAAAGATTCCTCTGACTAAGTTTTAATCCTGGGCTTATTTCTACCCACCACCCAACATATTATCAGAGACCTTCCATGGGCCAGCCATTTTACCAAATAAAAACTATTTTTAAAATTGACCTAGACAAAACACTAGATAGATAAATCTGCTAAAATACTGTATGCAGAGTGTAGCTACAATGCACTCCAAACAAAAAATAATCCATTTTCCAAGCAGCCATTTTGGATTATCTGAGCTACTCCCCTTTCAGTAGCCTGATATTTACTGCGCTTAAAGAAGTGGATCTGAGTGTTATCAGCACTGTAGTCAAAATGTTTTATCAAACTTGTTTCTAATTAATTTAAATGAAAAAGATAACCATACTGCCTCCATATCTGAGCTTCAATATTTCTTGTTACCCATGTAGCAAGTACCATGAGTTGGGACTGAAGTTATGTTATATTCATTCTCTCTAGTCATGCACAATGGGGCAATAATTGTCAAAGAGAAATAAGAAACTCTGCATAGTCTTCATTTACTTCAAGTCCACACCTACAACAAATATTATTTTAGTTTAAAGAAAGAATGAGGGAGTTCCCTGGTGGTGTAGTGGCTTAAGGCTTCGGCGCTGGCACTGTCGGCGCTGCGGCCTGGGTTCGATTCCCAGCCAGGGAATTACCCACATACAAAAAAAATAAAAAAATAAAGAAAGAATGGGTCATTATTACGTTTACACAAACTATACAGAGTTGTACACCAAAAGGGAAAAAAAAGTCTAATTTACTGTGAATAAAATTTTTATATAGAACGATTTTTTTAATGGGAGTTAGGGGGCTATATATAAGGAAGATTTACAAGTCCCAGTCAATTGATCACATATTTCCAGCAACTAACACTAAAGCATTGTTATCAAAAGAACTTTACAGTGAAAATATTTTTAGTAGGATTTGATGTCAACTAACAGGCATATGTAGTAACTACATTTAAAGATTCGTTTGGAGCCATCAACGCATCTGAAAAACATGTAAATGACCTGCTAAGCAGAATAATTAGAAGAATATACTCTTGCTAACAGTTTTCAGAAATTGTATTGTAATTTCCCTAATACTTCCTGAGCACCAATTATGTACCAATTAAGCACAGCAGTCTGGAGTATCAAGAATTACGGCTAAATTTTTAATTTTTTAAAATCATTTTTTGATCTCTCAAAACTCATTCACTGTAGGTCTCAATAAATGCTTGTTGAATTTAATCTGTTTATTTGTAGATCTTTGTACATTTTACTTTAGTGAATGTCCAGGGTTGAATAAGTAACTACATGCCACTGTGGGTCAAGTTAGAGCTGATATTCTATTAACTAAATCCCTCCTACAAGCCAGGTACCTATGTAACAATGCGGTAAGGGGTGAATATGTAGTAACTCAAAGAAGTGGTACGAGAGACTGGCAATAGAAAGGGAAAAAAGAAATATGACTAGGAAGTAACAAAACAGAATCAACAGGGCTTCACAGCTAAATTGAATACTGCAAATAGAACCAGAGAAGATTTAAACTTGTATTTCCAAACATAAGCTGAAAATTTAGTTTCTAGCATTATTTATTAACTAGTTTTTCTAAACGCTTAGGATCTCTGCCTCTCCCCAAACCCCAAAGAACTTTATTCACTAACCTGTAAGCTCTTCAGGGCAGAGATCATGCCATAGTTATTTCTGTATTCCAAACACTCAGATCAGTGTTTATAAATGTTTGTTGAATGAATATTTTCTACCATTCATTTCCCCTCATCTTTTCTTTCTCTATCTTTTTTATCTCTCTTGTTCTGTTTTTGTGTGCATGTCTATATGCTTGTTTCCCTTTTTCTTTTCATGTCTCTTCATCACTGTTCCAGCTCCTCTTTTCTCCCCTTACATCCATCCTTTCCACTACTGACCAGAACAGAACTAAAGTATACTTTTGATTCACTTATTGAATTAGAATTGATGCTCTGTGTTCTCAAGTTTAAGTAGACCATTTTAAATTTCTCTTAAAATTGTTTTTTAGTATGTGACCCTCAAATTATTAATGTTTAAAGTCGACCTGGAAAAGAAAATCAGATAGCCACTCTTGTTTTAAAAGGAAAAAAAGGGAGTGTAACAGATTTTGAGTTGAAGGAGTATTTAAATCTTGAAAATATTATGAAAGAGGGGGAAAAAAGCTTAAACACAAATCAGAAGAACAGGAAAATAAATGAGAAAATTTTAAAACTCCCAAATTTTAGTCAGATACCTGAAAAGGTTATTGGGGGCAAAAAATGAAACTTGAAAAGTTCAACATGTACTTTTATTCTATTTATCCAATCTCTAGAATACTGTTGAAAATGTTACATTGGACATCATCTTTGAATACTAAATACCTTATTTTATTTTGTTTTATTTTGGGGAGTGGGTAAAACTAACTTTTTTATTACTTTTTTCAATTACAGTCAACATTCAATATTATATTAGTTTTAGGTGTACAGCTCGGTGGTTAGATTATTTAAATAACTTACAAAGTGATCTCCCTCATAAGTCTAATACCACCCTGATACCACACTGTTATTACATTATTGACTATATTCTTTATGCTGTACTATACATCCCCGAGACTATTTTGTAATTGCCAATTTGTACTTCTTAATCCCTTCACCTTTTTCACCCAGCTCCCACCTAGCAATCATCAGTTTGTTCTCCAATATCTATGAGTTTGTTTCTGTTTTGTTTGTTCATTTATTTTATTTTTTAAATTCCATATATAAATGAAATCATATGGCATTAGTCTTTCTCTTTCTGACTTATTTCACTTAGCATGCTACCCTCTGGGTCTATTTATGTTCTTGCATATGGTAAAATTTCATTCTTTTTATAGCACAGTAATATTACATTACAGATATGTACCACATATTCCTTATTCAAACTTCTATCAATGGACACTTGAGTCTTGTTTTCTTTTTTCTTTCTTTTTTTTTTATAAATACTTGTTTCAGATATAATAACTCCAAATTTGAAATAACCCTAACGCCTAACAATAAGAAATTATTTAATTTTTAATTTAATTTTATTTATTTTTTTGTGTGGTTCCCTGACTGGGAATCGAGCCCGGACCTCGGCAGTGAGAGCACTGAATCCTAGCCACTAGGCCACTAGGGAACCAAATCTGGTTTTCTTATCCATTCAGCCACCCTATGTCTTTTGATTGGAACATTTAATCCATTTACACTTAAACCTATTATTGATAGGTATGTAATTATTGCTATTGTATTATTCTTATTTCTTCCTCCTCCTCCTCCTCCTCCTCCTCCTCCTCTGTCTTTCCCTTTAACATTCCTTGTAGTACTGGTTTGGTGGTGATGAATTCCTTAACTTTTTCTTGTCTGGGAAGCTCTTTATCTTTCCTTCAATTCTAAATGATAGGCTTGCTGGGTAGCATAATCTTGGTTTTAGGAACTTGCTTTTTTATCACTTTGAATATTTCATGCCAATCCCTTATGACCTGCCGTTTGTTGAGAAATCAGCTGACAGTTTTATGGGAGCCCTCTTGTAGGTAACTAACTGTTTTTCTCTTGCTGCTTCTAAGATTCTCTGTCTTTTTAAACTTTGGCATTTTAATTATGTGATGCCTTGCTTGCTCTCCTTTCCTTCTCATACCCCTATGATGGAAATGTTGTTATGCTTGATATTGTCCCAGAGGTCCCTTAAACTATCCTCTTTTTTTTTTAATTATTTTTTCTTTTTGCTGTTCTGATTGGGTATTTTCTAGTACCTTGTCTTCCAAATCACTCATTCGATCCTCTGCCTCATTTAATCTGCTATTGATTCCATCTGATGTAGTCACTTCAGTTATTGTATTCTTCATTTCTGACTGGTTGATTTTTAAGGTTTATGTGTCCTTTTTTATGTTTCCTGCCTCTTTATTGAAGTGCTAATGAGTTCATCTACTTTTCCCACAAGTTCACTGAGCATCCTTATAACCTGTGTTTTAAATTGTATCTGAGGCTCTTGAGCCACTCTCCTTGCTCGAGCCCGCTCCCACCTCTTTGGAGTGTACTTTCCCCTCAATAAACTATCTTTTTGTTTCACCATTAAAAAAAAAAAACAAAAACCTGTATCTGATAGATTGCTTGCCTCCATTTTGTTTAGTTCTTTTTCTGGAGTTTTTATCCTGTTCTTTCATTTGGGAAATGTTTCTTTGTCTCTTCATTTTGGCAGACTCCCCATGTTTGTTTCTATGTATTAGGTATGTTTCCCAGTCTTGGCAGAGTGGCTTTATGTAGTAGGTATCCTGTGAGGTCCAGTGGTGCAATCTCCCTGTTCACCTGAGCTGGGTGCTCCAGAAGTGTACTTGTGTGAGCTTTTTGTACCCTCCTGTTGTAGTTGAGTCTTGATGGCTGTTGGCCTGTCAGTGGATGAAACTGATGCTCAGGCTACCTGGCTGTAAGGATGGGTCATGACTACAGCAGACAAGCTGCTGTGTGGGAGTTCACCCTACAGAGTGGGATTTACCATAGTGGGGCTCTGGTGCCTGCTGAGTCCACCCTTTGAGTATGTCATTTGTGGAGCTAAGTGGGTGGCACTCTGGTGTGTGGTCTGGAGCCAGTCACTGCATGTGTTGGTTCTAGGCCTCATGGGAGAGACACCAGTGCAGGCCCAGATCAGCTGCTGCCAGTGCCCAGGCTGGGGCCACCTGGTAGGAGCTACAAAGTGATATGTGAATGGTAGCTGCCTGGGCTGGGCTTGGAGGCACCTGGGGGGATGCTATCCTGTGAACCAAGGCTGGCTGCCACTAGTGCTAGGCTGGGGGCTGCTTAGAAAGAGGTACATGGCATGCCGCGGCCAGCTGCTGCTTGTTTGAGGTTTGCGGCCCTTTCAGAGATTTTTAAGGAAGTCCACAGAGTGTGCTGCGGCCAGCCACTTGTGAGGCCAGCCATGTGTGAACCTCTAGAAGAGGTCTGGGCCTGTGTGTTAGTTAGGTGGGGCAGGTTCTCAAGGGAATCACCAGGATGAGATGACTTTGATGGAGACTCAAATCTGGCACCTGCCTGTGCCCACAGGCTGTGTTGGGAAGGGTCTCAACAAAGGAACAAAATGGCAGAGTGCTGCCCCTCCAGATTCAGTTCCTTCCCCATATTCCCCTGATGGTTTTCAATCTGCTGCCCAGAGCTGGAGCTCAGAGCATGTGTGCCCCTCAGTGAGTAAGTCTGTGCTTCGGCCCTTTAAGGAAAACACCTGAGACTACAGTAGCCCTCCCTCTCACCCAGCCAGAATCCCTGCTGATTTTCACAGCAAAATGTTGTGGGGACTCCTCTTCCCAGCACTGGTGCTCCAGGCTGGGGAGCACAGTGTGGGGCTGGGACCCCTTGCTCCTCCAGGGGAACCTTCGCAGCCAAGATATGCCTCCCGTTTTTTTTAACCACCACACGTAGGTGCGTGACCAGCCCATTTTGGGGTTCCACCACTCCTATGAGTCCCAACATGGCTTCTTCTTTACGTCCTTAATTAAAAGAGTTCTGTTCAACTAGTATTCAGATGGTTGTTTTATAATTTAGTTATAATTCTGATGTGATCATGAAAGGAGGAGAGCACAGCATTGACCTACTCCGCCATCTTGACTGAAAGTCCTAAATACCTTATTTTTCAGCCACTTATTTCAACTTTACTTATTAAATATTTAAACTTTTTAAATGTTTAAGCTTTGTGTTATATTTGTAATGAGAAGAAAAATGACGATTTTTCTGCGTGCTGTTTGCAATGCTGAAAGTAAAGGAACTTTTCAATCTCTTAGTTATAAAGCAGCAACTTCCTTTCAACTTCCTTTCAACATGTTTCCAGATAATACCTCAACTCCCAAATCACTCAGCAAAACAACAACATCCAAAAATATAAAGCAGTGAAAAAGATATCTCTTCCTCTCGTAATATTTCAAATGTTTCTGTCCTCTGTGAATTAGTACCACTGCCCCAATTCCTGATAACAGAGAAATAGTCAATTCACTTAGAGGAACAATTCACAGATGCTTATACTCAATTTTGTATAAAGTGTAATTTTTATCAACAGAAGCCAATTAAACAGTGACTTCATGAGTAATGACATTAAAATACGAGATAGTGCAGATCCAGAGGAAACCTGTAAGTTTCTTTGAATTTTTTGCTCATCGGTTTCTAACATAAGAAACTCATCATAATATACAGTAATCGCATTTGTGCAGTGAGGAGTAAGGACTATCCTTCCAATTCAAACCAGTTATATGAGTGTCACGGTAAGAGAATCTCGTTACAGTAAAAAAAAAAAAAAAAAAAAAAAAAAAAAAAAAAAAAAAAAAAAAAAAAAAAAAGGACACAGAAGGCGAGGAGTCACAGGGCAGCCGCGACCCCAAAGGCACCAGGCACTGGGATTAGACAGACACACACAGACACACGCGCGCGCGCGCGCCACACGAAGCCATTCTCCTGCCTGACAACAAGCTGACAGCACCCCCTCTATCACCACCACCCACCCACACACCCACACACCCACAAGCCTGTCCTGGCCAGAAAGGCTGGCCAAGGCACCCAGCACACGCACAGCGTACTCAGTTCTAGGTCAGGTTAGAAGTTAGAAAAATTCATCTTCTGCGAAAATAACCAACATCGAGTGCGCGTGCACACCATGCACATCCTCTCCGGGTAGGAAAGACCAACAAAGATGCATAAATCAACTAGGTTAAAACATCCAGGGTGCACCCACACCTCTCGCCCCACACCTGAATGGAAGCGCGGGGGAACTCTCTGAGGTACAGGATGCGGTGGGACACCCGTCCACACCGAGCCCAGTCCAGGGCAGGGAGCAGAAGCACTGGAGGCTCGCTCTGCACTGGGCCGCTAGAGATGCAAAGATGCACCCCCAACCCTCACCTGCCCGGGCGCGCGGAACAGAGGCAGGGCGGAGGCGGGAAGCACCGGGATGGGCAGAACTGCCTCGCACACCCCTCACCTGGCAGAAGCACCTCTGCACTGCTGTCTCCGGGGACTGCTGCTCGCCTTGGCCCGAGCGGAGAAGCCACACGGCGCCCAGGAGGCCGACCAGGAAGCCCCAGTGGCTGCCCATCGCCGATCTTGCCTTGCCGCTTGTCGCTGCGCACCTTGGAGAACTCTGCACTCAGGCGCAGGCCGGGAGTCCGCAGATGAAGCCCGCGCCGGCCGGCCCCCGCCGGCGCCCCACCTCCGGGCCGCCTCCCAGGCCCGCCCTCGGCTCTCCCAGCCTCTCAGCAGCCGCCACCGCCCAGGGGAGCCTGCGGACGTGCCAAGGCGCCCGAACCGGCCGCCCAGGCCCCTTGAGTCGGCTTCCTTCCCCGCGCGTGAGGCTGACGAACCAACCCGCTTCCCGGTTCCGCCCGCTCGCCCGCTGCGCGCGCCCCCGGCCCCCGAACGCCGGGAACCTGGAGACCAGGCCCGACTGGCCCGCCCACAGCCGCGCGCCGGAGTCGAGGTCCTTCTCGCTCCAAAAGCGAGAGCGATAGCCGAAAGGGTCTGTCTTCCTGCAGGGCCCCGCCCCACCGCGCGCACTCCCGCGGCCAATCCTTCTGTATCTCACCGTACGAATTACGTGTCCCCAGTGTCCTAGGCAGTGTCTTAAAGCTGAAAGGGATGTTAGTGGTCCTCTATCATAAACCAGGGCTGCCTACGTAGTTTACATTTTCTAGTAGTCACATCAAAAGAGCAAAAAGAAACATGAAATTAAATTGAATGGCATATTTTATTTAACCAAATATGTGCAAAATAGCTCAAAATACTAGGGCTGTCCGGAAGGTATCCAGCCATGTATGCTCAAAATTAAATTATTCATAAAATATTTTACATTTTTTCTGTCTTTGAAATCTGGTGTGTATTTTATATGAACTCACAACATTTCATATAGTCAACTATGAATGGGACAACTCAGCTATGTATGGGACAACAAAGATGGAGACTACCCTCTCACTGTATAGGAGGAAACAGTCCGGGAGAGCTGAGATGATGTGAGCCAGGACTGGGTGGGTAGTGATAGAGCCCAGGTCCTCTGATTCCTGGCCATGGGACTAGTCTATCAACTTTTTGTTGTTGTTTACAAGGAGAAATGTTTAAGGTGAAACTGGAAAACTTTCTAACATCTTACACATTATACATTAAAAGTTTAAATATTTCAAATTATCTTTTTTTTTGTAAACCTTTAAAAAAAACAACCCAAAGTATGGTAGGCCCCAAATAGGTATCACTTCTATTAGCTGAGAAAAATAGGCATGGTTTATATGGATTATTCAAAATTACATGGTATGGTAGAGGTGAGACTCAAACTTATTTCTTACTTCAAAGCCCATAGCCCAATCAAACTGACATTTAACAAAAAAGTCACCAACCATCTGTGATATTAGAGATATCAAGAAGCTCTGATTCTAGTATCTACAATAGGCTACATGTAGGGACATATTAATACCATCTCCCTCTTTACCTGGAAAGTTCTTTTTCATTATACATGTATACAGATCCTACTTGTCCCTCTAGAGCCAGACCCAGGTTACTCACTGCCTCTTCTATGTGGTCTTCCAGTCCCAGTCTCTAAATGAATTTCAATACAATAAATTTACTCTAGGCTAGGCTGAGCTTGACATTATATATATATAAGGCTCAGTCACTGCACATGGAGGGTCACCCAATGGAATTAAGTATGCAATCTTTTGATATTTTCTACTTCATGTTTTTACCACTGAATTGTAATCTCTTTCAACTCCTTAAGCAGGGATTATGACTTTCAAACACGTTCACATCCAAAGATCTTAACAAGGAGCTTCTCTGCACATGTTTGTAAAATGAATGAGTATTTTTCATGTGGCCACAGGATTAATATCTGAAGATTAGGCTATCAAACTGGTAGACACAATATGAAAAGAGAAACTAAATGAGTAAAGCCTAAAATTGCAGAAGGAAGTAATCTGAACATGAATCAGCTCTAGATTTCACCCTGATGCAACAGCTTGTAATTTGGAAATGTTCCCAAGATGAAAGCTCTATTCCAGAAGACTCAAACTCTTACCCAGAACAAATTTCTGGTAAATTTATAATCAGAAACAATTACCATAGAAGACAAATGTATTTTTTACTTTATTGTCTTTTTCTTTAGCTTTACTGAAGTATAATTGACAAAATTTAAAGTGTACACTGTGAATAATATATATACACATACACATATACATTGTAAAAGGATTCTCCCCATTGAGTTAATTAACACATCCATCATCTCATGTATTTACCCTTTCCCTGCCTTGATGAGAATATTTAAGTTTAACTCCCTTAGCAAATTTTAGTTACACAATACAGTATTATTAGGTCCTCATAACTTACTCATCTTATAATTGAAAATTTGTACCCTTTAACCAACCTCTCCCTATTTTCCCCAGCCCTGGCAACCACTTTTGTACTCTCTGTTTCATTGAGTTCTACTTTTTAAAAAAAGTATTATTCTGCAAATAAGTGATACCATGCAGTATTTGTCCTTTGTCTGTCTGGCTTATTTCAGTTAGCATCATGCCCTCAAGGCCCATCCATTGTTGTAGCAAATGGCAGGATTTCCTTCTTTCTCATGGCTGGATAATAAATAGTCCATTGTATATATATATACCACAGCTTCTTTATCCATTTATCCTTTGCTGGACACTTAGGTTGTTTCCATACTTTGGCAATCGTGAATAATGCTGTAGTGAACATGGGAGTATAGATATCTCTTCAGGATAATTATTTTGTTTTCTTTGGACATATACCCAAAAGCGGGATTGCTGGATCTTACTTTATTTTCTTAATAATTACAATTTTTCCTTTCAGATTTGTGAAA
Organism: Lyroderma lyra; assembly: GCA_004026885.1. Taxonomy (NCBI): domain Eukaryota; kingdom Metazoa; phylum Chordata; class Mammalia; order Chiroptera; family Megadermatidae; genus Lyroderma; species Lyroderma lyra. The sequence goes on from PVJL010001050.1 coordinate 226,629, forward strand.
GATTTTAGAATGTGTGAAATACAGTTTATACATGTGGTATAACTATTAATGACATTTCCCTGAGAATCCTTCAAGTCAACTTTTGTATGAGTTTATATACTTCTTCCACTGTGCCTGCTCTAGCAACCATCTCACCTGTATTAGAGTCCATGAAATGACTGATTAGTCATTCAATAACTATTTAAGGAGCACCCACAGGGTATATAGTTCAACCTTTTATTTCTTCAAGTCCAGCCTCCCATCTATTAGAACTTTGCTAAACAACATCAAATTTTTTAGAGATGAACAAGGCTACAACCTTGTTATTCTAATACTAGTCATCATAATAATAACATGACTTTAGTACACAGCATTTCTTGATGGAATTATGATTACTGTGCAAATAACAGCTATTATTTTTTTTTAATGACCAAAGCAGGAAACAACTTGAGCTCAGTTTCTCAAAATGAGACATGAAGATTTCTGTGGGAAGTTTTCCAGTACCTGAACATTTTCTGGCATTGAACAGATTGGGGTGAAATAATTTTTTTAAAAAATTGGTCAGGGAAAAGGAATATTATGACACACAAGTGGAAGAAAGGCTAAGTAAAATGTGAAATTTTGGTGCTCATATTTGATTAGATCTACTTATTTAATGTTAATGAATATAAATGTGCACATGGTACATTGCTAGACTCTTCTCTCAAGATGCTTGAGATTATATGAGTTGGGGAGACATGCCACCTAAGCCCTATCTCCACATTCTTACATTTCATGTTCCTAACTAAAAGAGCAAAGTATATATAGTAACTGACTTCACTTAACTTCTCATTCACACCTTAACCCACTTTGTTTAGTGTTCTTCATCTCTATTCTTCCCTGGAGAAACTTACCCAATCTCATGATTTTAATCACCTCCTCTATGCTGATGACTTCCAAATCTATTTTTCCAGTTCAGATGGCTCCCTTGAGCTTCAAAACCCAACTACCTGTTGGATACATCTCTCTGGTTTTCTCAGTAATATTTGGCCATACCACCATTCATATCTACATGTTTAGAAAGCAGGAAGCCATCCTCAGTTTCTCTCTCTTTCACTTCCCATGACCTATTGATAAACAAAATCCTGCCAGTTCTATTTTCTATTTATCCCCACCTTTCCATCTTTATGACCAAGGATGATGTAGTTTCAGCCCTTGTCACTTACTTGATTTATTGCCACATTTAACTGATCATCCAGCCTCTAGGCCTATGCCCCTCAACAAAACATCCTCCACAACTAGCCCAGTTTCTAAAAAGTGTAAATCTGACCATGTCACACCTTTGTTTAAAATCAGTGCTCCTAATTGTTTGAGGAATCAAATTCAAGATTCTCAATGTGACATTCAAGGTCCCCATGATCTAGGCTGACCAGACATCCCATTTTAAATGGGACAGAAAACAATGGTACTGTCCCATTTCAAATGGTATGTATGATCAACCTAGTCTCACTGAGCTAAATTCAAAGTGTCAGTAGGATGACCAGACGTACTACTTGAAATGGGACAGCACCATTGTTTTCTGTCCATTTCAAATAGGACGTCTGATCAGCCTACCATGATCTGGCCCCACTTACTTTTTTGGCTTCATCTCTAACACCTCTCTGCCTTGTAGTCAGTGAACTATTAACAATTTCCTACACAGACCCTGTTTCCAGCCTCCATGTCTTTGCTTACCCTGTTTCCTCTCCTGACATGTTTTCTTTCCTGTCCCACACCCATCACCCTTACTTCATTGGCTACCTCCCTAACCCCTCCCCTCTTCTGTGGTTGGATTAGGTTCCTTCTCTTTGGTTCCATAAGGTCATATGATTTGTGCTTATCATGTGGAATAAAATATATATTTATATATGGGTTTTTCCCATTCGGCACGTGGGTAGGGAATTTGCCTTGGAAATCTCAGGTTCTCCAGCACTTAACATTGTGTATGTGCTTCACAAGATGACTTCTGAGTGGATTAATGAATGTACAAATAAATTAACTAACAAACTTGAAAAGATAACAGCATGAGATGACACAGGGAATGTGTAATTATGATTCAAACAAATGCTATAAGATTAGAGGCAAAGTGATCATTTTGGGCGGAAGGAACTGTGGATGGTAGAGAGGACACAATAGAATTGGAAGTGACAAGAGAAAATTCACGAAAGGTATGGATGTGAGAAAACTGATGCCAAAGTAGAGGCTCAGCTACCAGTTGAATTATTAGAAAAAAATTTTAAAAAGTTACCTAAAATTAATTTAGAAAACATTTTGAGATCAGGATTATCCAGTTAAGAAGCAAGAGTGGCTACAAACCTAGGGACTCTTACTTAGCACAATTCCAGGGTGAGGGGAGAGGGCAGAAAGAGTTCTGAAATCAAAAAGGTGGATTAAAAGAAGTCCTTCCATGCTGAATGTTAAAACCCTTCCCCTGCCTCCAGCAGACCACCTGTAAGGTTCAGTTCCAAAAACTGCAGACCTTATATACACTTGCTTTCCACTTACCCACTTCATGTCTGATCTCCTCCTCTCCTGTTCTAAAAGAGAGTGGAGAATTCTTTCAGGAATTAACAATGGCATCAAAAACAAGAGAGCTGGTTCCTACCACTCACACACTTAGAATTCTACTGCCTTTTTAATGTAGTGAATGAGGCACCAGAAAACCAAGGCTCAACAGATTATCATGGAAAGGGTCCAACAATATGAAACAGAGACCCAAAAAAAAAAAAAAAGGAAAAATAGGAAAAACAAACAAATTTTAGAAAACAAAAGGGGGAGAAAGGAAGACAAAGAAAAAGCTGTAATCAATATCATCAAAGACATAAGAGCAGGATTTTATACAAAGGAACAACCAGAGGACAAGAAAGTTCTTAGAAACTAAATACATGATAGTCAAAATAAAAAGTTGCGATAGAAACATCAGAAGAAACATTGAGGAAATTTTCTCGGTAGTGGAATAAGAGGACAGAGGTAGAAATAGATGAAAAGAGATGAAAAAAACAGAAGAATTAATTAAAGAAGAACAGAGTCTGACTAATAAGGGTACCACTGAGAGACAACATGAGAACAGGATAATCTTAGAAGTAATTCAAGAAAATAGCCAAAATTGAAGGACGTCTATCTAGATTGATAGGACACACTGAATGCCCAGTTCTAATGGATGGAAAATGCCTTTAACAGAGAAAACTTTTCAAAAAGAAAACCAAAACACCTGGTCCCTACAAAGAATTGAGAATCAGAAGGGCAGCTTCCCCCAGTGGGAAGCTATAATACAATGGAACAAGGCCTTCAAAATTCAGACAGAATTCTATAGCCAGCCAAACTCTTCATCAAATATGAGAGTAGAATTAAGATATTCTTAGATACAGAGAATAATATACATCTAGAAATCCTTTCTCAGAAAATTACTGAGAGGATATGATCCAAACAAAGGAGTAAACACAAATGAGAACTGGGTATCAGAAAAGAGAAGGTAGCACACAAGAGAGAAGTTAAAGAAATTTTGGAAGAGAGCTATGCAACAGCTCTAGAAAGCCAAGATTAGAGCAAAAGTGAGAGTTCCCTGGTGGTGTAGTGGCTAAGGCTTTGGTGCTGTCAGCACTGCGACCTGGGTTCAATTCCCAGTCAGGGAACCACCCACATTAAAAAAAAAAAAAAAAAAAGATTAAAGCAAAAGTATGGAGGCATCCACGAGGAGCATCTCCCGGTAAAACATAGGACTGGTGGAATGCCTGATACGACTGACTTTCTGAAAAACAGAATTCAGAGGGAGTTTACAATTGTACATATTGTGAAGTTGGGAAGAAAAAGTGATTTAGAAAGAACAAAGCATATTTAAAAATGAGGCAGTTTTTCATTCCAAGAAGTTGAAAAACAGCTTTCCAATAAAGCAAATGTAACTTTAGTATATTGCTTGACTTACATAGTCCCACAGGAAGACAAATATTAGATAGTGATTTAACCAAAACTTGTATATCTTGTATGTGTAGAGGCTGAAGGTAGGGCAAGTGGGGATCTGAAATGATATAAGGGTATTAAATCTTTATCTTCCTTATGAGGAAATCAAAAGATAAATCCTAAAATTGATCTCTCAAGAAATAGCAGCGTAAACATATTATTTAGAAATATGGAGTAAATATAGAAGAAACAGGTTAAAGAACTGGGGAATGGGACTCAAGGGTAGAATAGGTGGGACAGTAGACTCCCCTTTCTAAATCTTAGCCTTGTAGTACTTAAAGGAAAAACTACCTTTATGTAGTAACTTGATTAAAGAAGAGCATTTTCAAGAAGCCTAGAAATTCTAACTTGTATTCCTATCTCGACATTTTACTGCTTAGCCAGAGACACGTTCAATTAAGTGCATTCTAGTAAGTATTTGAGGGTAAATATTTGGAATAACAAATTTCTAAAGACTTGAGTATTATGGCTGATGTGTGAGCAAAAGTAGTTGTTACTTGCCTGTCTGGTACTGTTTCCCAGTTTCTCTCTAGAAAAATAACAGTTCCTGTCCTATTAGTTATCTATCACTGGATAAAAAATTACAATGTTTAATGGCTTAAAAGAACCAATACTTATCATCTCACAGTTTTTATGGGCCAGCAATTCAGGAGCAGCTGAACTTGGTTGTGTGGTTCAGTCTCTAACGATGTAATCAAGACTAGAGCTTCAGTCATCTGAAGGCTTGCCTAGGGCTGGAGGCTCTGCTTCCAAGATGGCTCACTCATATGGCTGCTGGCAGGAGAACTCAGTTATTTGCTGGCTGTCCGTTGCCATGTGGGCCTCTCCATAGATCTGTTGATGTGTCCTCATGGCATGACAGCTGGCTTCCCTCAGAGGCAGTAATCCAAGGGAGAGTAAGGAGGAAGCCTCAAGGCCTTTTATGACCTAGTCTCTAGTTGTATACTGTCACTTCCACTTTATTCTGTTTGTCCTGAGAAAGTTGCCAGATCTGGGACTGTGGGGGGGTGAGGATTAGGCTCCACTTCTTGAAGTGGGAAGTATCAAAGAATTTATGGACATATTTTTAAACCACAGCATCCATCAATGGCAAATTATAGGTAAGTACATAAGGAGACTATCCTTAAATAATTTTTTGAAGGTTTAAATCTATCTCATCACTGTTTATTATGACATCATTTTTAATGACCTCCCAAAAAACAAGATAGCCCTACTTTCTTTCTCACATCTTTTCTACTCTATGATATCGTAAATTCATTCAGTAGTGATGACATTTCTTAGTGTTTTTGTGTCTCTGCTTACCTATCAGAGTGTTTGACTTATTCACGTATTCATTCATTCAGTAACTTATATATAAAACCATAAACATCTTTTGGGGATAAAATAATGAGCAAGAAATAGTCACAGTCCTTGTTTTTCTACAGCTTATAGTTTACTGGGAGGACACTAAGCACTTCATTACACTTATGAATGTTTAATTACAAATTGAGCTACATTTTCTGATAGAGAGGAATACAGTCTTACAGGTGCATATAAAAAAGGAACAGGGCTGTGCTGGTGCTGGCACAAGGAAAATAGATAGGTGGTTTATCGGAAGTTGAAATTTTGCCAAATAGGTGAGAGAAAAAGAATACAAGTCAAGGCAGTTTAAAATATTGGTGTGTTATGTTGAAATAACACATAAGCATTTGCTCATAAATATTTATTGAATTAAACCAAAATGAGCTGTCTTTTTCTCTGCTTCATCCTCTTTTCTTTATTTAATGTCAGAGGTGATATATTTTGGTATGAATGGATTAGTTTGACCAGCTATGAGGGAGAAGGGACTATTTGTGCTCAGTTCATCTTCCTTGTTCACTGTCTACTGCAATACCCAGTTATATTTGGAAAAACAGAATAGAATATTCACACAATATACATAAGATTTTTTCCTAATAAATTTGAAGACATCTTTTATGTGACTTGGGTAATTTAGTTCACATAAGTTTACACTTTATATATATATAGATAGGATATACCTATTTTAACTCAAACATCCAGGACCACTGGATAAGACAAGATCAAGTGAACTCTACTTGAGGAATTTGACTGGTTCTATTAGGACAATAATAAAGTCTCCCTAGGAACCACGCTGGAAAGAGGTAGAGCAACGGGGACCTGTACTGCAAAAATTGAGGTCATTATTACCCTTAAAATAAATAATTTAAAATAATACGATTAATGCTATGTGCCAGACATTATGTTAATAGCTATGGGTATAGGTACACTGTCTTATTTATTAATAATACTCATGACATCTTTATGAGATAGATACAATTATAATACTTATTTTACAGGGTACTGATAGATTAATTTGTCCAAAAACCACAGAAATCTGAAAGACAGTTCTATCAGACTTCAAATTTCTGACTCAGCCTACTTCAGCATCTTTTAGCATCAAATTCTCCATATCTCCATAGTTCATTCCCTGTTGGTCTCATTGGTTTCCTTTCCGTTCCTGGAAATGAGTCAAGCTCTTTTTCCACCTCAGTATCTTTGCAGTTGTTGTTTCCTCTGTTTGGAAGTTTCTCCAGTTTGTTGCATATGCTGACTCCTTATCTCAGAAATCTGTTCTAAATTTGTTCTCTTCACCTCACTCTATAACATCACTGTGTTTTATTTTCATTATAGTATAGTATTTGTTACTCTGAAAATATTTTTTTCATCTCCCCATCAGATCGTATCCTTAGTACCTCATTCACTGAATGAATAAATGAACAAAATAGCCTTCACCTGTACCTGGAGGTCTTGGCTAGTAGTGTGTTATACTGATAGGGCATCGAAGCCATGTTCAGAGATTGCACATTCTGTAATTCACTCCCATCTCAGTTTATTACACAGTCTTGGGGTTCCAGGACAGCGGTGACTTAAGAATACCGAGTTTATTTGGGGAG
>PVJL010001050.1:233615-304182 GCA_004026885.1 Lyroderma lyra
GGGGAGAAAGGGGAGGGGGTGGGAGAGGAGGGGGGGAAGCTAAATATAAGGTGATGGAAAGAGAAGTCACATTAGGTGGTGAACTTATTATACATCAAGTTGACAATGCACTGTAGAATTGTATGCCTGAAACCTATGTAATCCTTGCTAACAAATGTCACCCCAATAAGTCTAACAATAAAAATGAATTAAAAAAAAATAAAATAAAATAAAATAGCCAATAAATGTAAAAGATATGATGGAGTTAAAAAAAAAAAAAAAAAAAAAGAATACCGAGGCCTCTCAGCGGGTAACAGCACCCTGCTTTACCCAGCCCTACCTGCAGGGGCCAGTGTACCCGGAAGCCTTCTGTGCACGCCGGCGCCCTAGGTGAGAGACGCAAAGTCAGAGAGGCCGATAGAGAGGCGGGGCCTACCGGAAGAGGTGGGGTCGTCCATGATCCCGCCCTTTCAAGGAGGCTCTCCTCCCTCGCCCCGCCCCTGCCTCCGCCCCGGCGGCCATGGCCATTCCCGGCATCCCCTATGAGCGGAGGCTTCTCATCATGGCGGACCCTAGAGATAAGGCGCTTCAGGACTACCGAAAGAAGCTGCTGGAGCACAAGGAGATCGACGGCCGTCTCAAGGAGTGTGAGTGCACCTTTCTTTCCACATAATCTCGTACCAGGATCCGCTTCTGTCTCTGACAAATCGGAGACCTTTTGTCTAGCCCGCCATTCGAGTCCAGGCGATGGCAAGGCCTCGGTCCGAGGACAAGGCGCTTTGTCATCCAGCCCTGAGATTGGGAAGCAGAGCTTCTTCGGGAGTGGAAATGGCCCAGGCTGGTCCAGATGACAAAACATTCCCAGTTCGAGACGGAAGTGAAAGAGGACTGGAGGAGGCGTGGGGAAGAAATGGGCCAGGGATGTTTGCCAGATTGGGGGGCAAGGAGGACAGTGTTTGCAGAGTCGGGGGACCCGGGGAAGGGAAGAGACTTGAGTCAAGGAAGCTCAGGCAAGAGGTGAGATTCGGGGAGTTACCTTGTTAGCAGGGCGGAAAGCCGGACGCTGAGGGTGAGGAGGAGTCTATTGGTCATGATAACCCTCTTCGTCTTTTCTCATGTTTTGAGTTATCGTCTATGAAGCACACAAGTTTCCCTTCAACTGAGCCAAAAGGGCACTTAAATTTTTTCATAGTGCACCTTCACTGAAATCTGAGCAGTTCAATTAAATGAAGAAAGATCATAACCATATACATAATTCTGCGGAGCATTGCACCTGTTAATCTTGTTTAGGGCAGAAAGCCAGGGTGAAGAGGTGTGGAAGGGTCCAACTTTTATCATTTGGTTTTGTAGTCGCAAATCCCTAAGTGTCAGTTTCAATATCTGTTAAGTATGTAACCTAAAATGTGCTTAAACAACTAAGTATTGCCGATTAAGAAAATAAAAATACTTTGTAACATTTCATTTTCAAATGTGTCACTACAAACAGCATGATTTCTGTGATTTCATTCAGTGGATATAAAACATATGTAAAGTGAAATAGACTTAAGTAAACTTAAGTAAAGTGAGACTTAATAACTTAAAATCATTGACATTATTGTTAAATTTAAAATGTTCAAATTATATTATTTCAGTAAGGGAACAATTAAAAGAACTTACCAAGCAGTATGAAAAGTCTGAAAATGATCTGAAGGCCCTACAAAGTGTTGGGCAGGTAGGTAATGGAGTTTGGAGTATAAGGGCTGATGGTAATTGCTTCGTTTTTTAGCTCTTGGCAAAAAGTAATTTTTTTTTTTCTTTCTTAGATTGTGGGTGAAGTACTTAAGCAATTAACTGAAGAAAAATGTAAGTAGATTAGATTGTTAATTAGTAAAAAAAGAAAGCGCATATTTCCCTCCCACCACCAACTTTGAAATGCTTGTTATTCTAATGACAATAGTGAAGGTAGATGCTATTCTTGCATAGACTTAATTTTTCTTTCAATTATGTATTGTCTTTTTGGAGGACAGAAATAAACTACCTGCCATAGATGTGGGTATATTTATTTTTTACTTGCTGTTTTTCAATTTATTCTTTCATTTTCTTTTTGTAGTCATTGTTAAAGCTACAAATGGACCAAGATATGTTGTGGGTTGTCGTCGACAGGTAACACTTTATATCTGTATAATGCTTTAAAATTGACAAAAGCACTTTCATATAAGTTATTTCATTCTTGAGGTAAGCAGGTCAGACATTATACCTATAATTTGTAAAGGTGGTTTGTTCAGCTGTAACTAATTTTTAGCAAAACCTAAGCTCAAACCTTTGACTCCTGATATTTTCTACTTTCTTCTGTACTGAGTTGCCTCAGTCTGCTGTACATACTTAGAAATCAAAGGGTTTTAGAACTCGAAAATATCTGATTATTTTATTTTAATGTCTTTTTGAAGGAGACTTAAAAGGATTCAACCCTATCAATTACTTACATTTTATATTTAAACATTCCAAAATGTTATTTAAAGAGTTTACTATAACCTAAGTTTGTTTCTGTGAGTTCATTTATATTAGAATAGGCAAATTGAAATAATTCTGCATTTCATTCTGCAGTTGTCAAAAGTGTCAACAAATGGCTTTGAATCATTTAGTAGCCTTTAAGCCAATTTACGTTCTACCCGATTCTTTAGGAAGTATCCTTGGAGCATAGTTGTAATTTAATTGGGGAGAGCTTTTTCTTAGTATTTGTTGTATCCGGTTCAGATTTTAAAACTTTGATACAACATAGCTGTAGAGTGGAATTTAACCCAGGGGCTAACTCTAATCTTAGGATTTTGCCTAGCAAACCATTAAGTTGATGACATTTTCTAAATCAAAATATTAGCTATCTAGTCTGACAGAGAATTTTTATGTCCCTTTCAGGGCCCTCTGGATGCCAAAAGTTGGCATTTCTAAGATACTTCATGGTTGTAGGAGGGAAAAAGAGTATTTAAAAATTGGAAAACATTAGAAAAGCCAGAGTATTTATTTACTATAGATGTAAATGTTGAAATAGCTTCAACTGTTTATGATCTCTGTTTAGTTCTTTTTCAAGTATTTCACTTACTGTCCATTTTTTTTAGCTTAATCCATTATGTTAAACCTAGTATTTTGCCTGTCTCCACTTCATCTTAATTGACACTAAATCCAAAAATTAGAGCTCTTTGCAAAATCCTGTGAATAGCAGTTAGCAATTTACATGATTTTGAAATTGTATTGGGCAGAAGTTTTTAAAACTATGGATAAAACTAACTTTATCTTTGAAAAGTAACATCCTGAGTGTGAGGAGAATCTAATGAGTAGATTCTATCCAATTGTAGCCAAATAAGTTATAGTGCCTAAATATGCCAATAAATTGTTTTTAGTATGATTAAACCTAATTTATAATATATTTAGCATAGTGTCTGGTATGTAGCAAAGGGATAAATGATGGCTGCTGTTCTTTTGTTTTTAGCATTTTAATAACAATCTCTAAAGAGAAACAGTGTATTTCCCCCTTATTTTTTTTTGATATCCTGTGATCAAATAACATATTCTTTCCAAAAAATAAATCTAATGGGCAAAACTTTAAACTGCTTCTCTTTTCTTCTCCCAAAATGTTCACTTAACAGACTTCTGTAATAAATGCTTTGGCACTAATTGCTGAAGTCACTGTACTATATATAGTGCCTGAATCAAAACAATGAATAAAACTATATTAAATAGTGAGTCTTTAGAAGTAGAACACTGAAGTCCATTCCTTCTTAAACAAGGCTATTACTACCTCAAACTCGTTAGTGATTTCACATTTCCTGCTGAGATTGCACAAAAAGGCATTCTTTTAGGGGCAGATGGAAATAACTTTGAATTACAACTTATTTACCCTTCTTTTGGTATGGTGTTTGTAATCTAATATTAGTATTCTCTCTGAAGGGTAACGTGATTATTTTGCTTCTAAATGTAACATTTTTTATAGTGTTATTCCTCTGTAAGTGTTTATGTAACTCATTTTGTTTTACAAAATTAGCTTGACAAAAGTAAGCTGAAACCAGGAACAAGAGTTGCTTTGGATATGACTACATTAACTATCATGAGGTAGGTGTCTTACTCTATATTTAGTTTACCTTTATTTTCACAGAGGGAAATATATATATATTGGTTTTTTGTTTGTTTATTTTGGGGTTTTTTTGAGATCACTGAATATTTTGCCACTTTTCCCCTTTTACTAATTTCTAATTAAACATGTTTTTATATTAATAAAATCACCTCAGGTGCTTACATATGTGAGTCATTTCCACTCTTTGGGCTGAGAGAAAATACATCTTTTAAAAGAAAAGTACATACCTTGTCATTTACAGATATTTGCCAAGAGAAGTGGACCCACTGGTTTACAACATGTCTCATGAAGATCCTGGGAATGTTTCTTATTCCGAGATTGGAGGGCTGTCAGAACAGATTCGGGAGTTAAGAGAGGTTGGTAGTTTATGCTTTGTTTTCTGAACTAAATAATAAAGAGTATTGGTTTTAAGATTCCTGAAGGGAGAAAGAGGGTGAAAAATTAATTTTCCCAACTAGTGGTTACTGAAAATTAAATACATTTAATATTCTTGCTGAGAGAAGAATAGCATTGCATTTCTAGCTGTGAAAATTACAGGTGCTTGTTAACTTGGAGGTAACTTGATTAGAAAAATCCTACTCTTATTGACAAAGAAGAAAAAAACTAAGAAAAATTGATGTAATCCAAAGCCCCTGCCATCTGTGATTTTGATTATTCTACATCACTTGGATCAGAGCACATTTGAATAATGTACATAATGTAGGTTTTCCCATATCTTTATTAGTGTTAGCTTCCCACCCTTATAATGGAGTAAGTTACCTGTGCCTTACATATTTTATTTTGATGGAGCTGTTTGCTACCATTTAAGAAAAATGGCTTTAGAGTGGCTTAAACCTTTTAAGCTCTTAGGTGAAGAATCTAATCAGTATTGCCTTGCTTCACAGCACAGATGGCCCCTTAACCATTCTCTTTAAAGCAAATTTATTGTCCTATTAATTTCATCCTAATTTAGGATGGAAATATTTAGGAATGAATGAGGATAGTCAGAATGGTTCACGTCATTTGATTTAAGCCCTAATCCAGTAGTTTTCAGAGTTTAATATATTAAAATTTCTGGCACTCATTAAGGATACAACCCCTTTTGTACTTTTATTAAAGCATGGTTTTGATGCAGCAGATTGGAGGTGGGACAAAGGAATTAGCATTTAAACAAGCATTCCAGGTAATTACAAAACCAAATTGTTTTCTGACTGTAGTTGGGGAAGCACTGGCCTAAGTATAAATTAAAAACTATTCTCACTTTTTAGTCAATCAGTGGTCTACAGAGGAAGAATAAGTGCTTTAGGGAACTGTGAAATCTTGTCTTTTATAGTGATTTGCTGCATCAGCCATAGGAGCTAAAAGAATCTCAGTCAGTCAGTCTCAATCAATCAATCTCTCCATATCTCTCTCTCTTTCTCTCCCCGCTTCCCCTTGACCTCTGTCCCCATCCCCCCTCCCGCTCTCCCCGCTCTCCCCCCTCTGCCTGCACCTTCCTCCCTCCCTCCCTCCCTCCCTCTCTCTCTCTCTCACACACACACACACACACACACACACACACACACACGCACGCACATGAAGTACCCTTTCCATCTACATGCACTTCAGAATATTGATTTTTCACACTTTTGAATTGTCTTAATCATACCTTATTGACAAACTATTCAAGAGAAACTTCTCTCTCAAGTTACTGGTACTGTACAAGCTTTAAGTTGGACAAACTCTCATTTTTTTAATTCTCCAGTTTTTCCTTGAATTATTTTAATAGGACATTGAAAGCACAATATGTGGTTCTTTTAAGGCTGGTATGACAAAGTGCCAACACATGAAAATTTTATATACCTTTACTCTTAGTGGCAATTATAACTTACCAAAATTTCCTCATTTGATAATTATTTTGTGTTGCATTCCTAAATGCAAAATGATATAGAACTTTTGATTTATTATTATTTTGCTAAGCTGATTTTTTGGTAGTATAATTTTTACATTGAAGCACAATTTACATTAAATAAAATGCACAGGTTTGAAGTATATAATTCCAATGTGCCTGTGCAACTATCACTCTAGTCAAATGTGTGGTTTGTTAAAACAACCACAGACTTTTAATTAATCAAAAAATATTATTTAAAAATTTTTAGATATGAGATATCTTAAATCTACTTGAAGAAAATTCTCTAATATAAATGGTTTTACATGAAATGGGATTGTATATTATGAATTACAGTGTGCATACCTAACTTTACAAACTGTTTAAGAAACATGCAACTTCTTTTCTAGGTGATAGAATTACCTCTTACAAACCCAGAATTATTCCAGCGTGTAGGAATAATACCTCCAAAAGGCTGTTTGCTATATGGACCACCAGGTTGGTATTTAATTATGTCTGCTCCACTAATAAATGAATGAATTAAAGAATAAAAAAATAAAATGGAAATTTAATGTGAACAATTCCAACCTCCACTCAGTTCAAAGTAAGGAAGTGGTAAGAGAGGTGTGTCTACTATTCTCTCAGCATGCTTAGACATCTTGTGCCTCATAGGATATAGTTAACCCTTCAAGTCGAAAATCTGCATATAACTTTTGACTCCCCCAAAAGTTACTACTTTTGTTATCCTCAGGGATTGGTTCCAGAACCCTCACAGACACTGCAGTCTGTGGGTGCTCAAGTCATAAAATAGCATAGAACAGTACATACAGTTGGCCCTCTGCATACGCAGACTCCCACTGCAGATCAAAAACTGTGGACATGTGCAGTTCAAACCCATGCTGTTCAAGGGTCTACTAAATACCGTTTTTTTTTTTTGGTGGGGGGGGAGTTGGTTCTCTGTGCAGGGATCGAGCCCAGGCCATGTCGTGAGAGCGCCAAAGCCTAGCCACCACACCACCAGGGAACCCCTCCCTAAATATCTTAACATGCCATATCATAATAACCATGTGTGATTCACAGACCTCTGGGTGTCCCTGAGACACTTTCAAGTAGCCTGCAAGGTCAAAACTTACTCTCATAATACTAAGATGTTAGTGGCCTTTTTCATGGTTGGTGTCATCTGTGCTGCTGGTACAGAAGCAATGTGGGTAAAACTGCTCATGCCATAGCAAGAATCAGTTAAGTCATGGCATGAAATGGTCCCAGTAGTCATTGTGTTACCACTCATACTTGCAGTATAAAAAAAAAAAATGCCAGTTTAACTTTTAATGTCCTTGGTGAAATTGTAAAAATTACTAATTTTATTAAATCTTGATTCTTGAATAACATCTTTATTTGGTATGATAAAATAGAAATACAAACAAAGTAGTGCTCTTGCATATTGAATAGAATAGTTAATCTCTTGTGCAGTTATTTGAGTTGCTTGCTACCTGAATTAGCTTCTTTTCACAAAATACCATTTTTACTTGAAAGGATAATTTACAGATAATCTGAGTATCAGACTGGTTATTGGTTATTCAGACTGAGTACTGGTTAGTTGGTATACATGTTTCAAAAATGAATGAAGTTACCTGTATTATTAAAGAAAACCATCTGTAGCCAGTGATAAATCTGTGCTTTCAAGCAAAAATTACAGATTTTGAAAACTCAAATCTGGCACGATAAGCTTGACAGCTTTCTAATATGTTAATACTTGATGGTATTAGTGATATTAACGAATGTGATTTTTTTAATATACTATAATGAAATGCCAACATTTAAAAGATTTTCATAACTCAGTGAACCAAGTTTCCCAATAGCCAGTACTTGATATACAATATCTTACAGGGATAAAAGATACATTTATTGTACAGGAAAGACCAATGGATTTTACTGTCACAAGTTTCCATTGCAGTCTATTAGTAAAGAGAGTTTAGTATTTCTAAGGTTATTTTATTCACTGTATTTTAAATAAATTTGCAAGGGATAGTTTGAATAAAATTTGAAATTTTAATACTAAAAATAGAAGTGCTTTGGAATTTTTAATGGAAATTCTGTTTAGGATTTGCTTCCATTTTTCAGAATTTAAAGGATTACATTCTTAAAAGGCTTTTGAAAGATTGTTTTACTTTCCATCTAATTAGGACTTCTTTTGTATTCTTAGGTACTGGAAAAACACTTTTGGCACGAGCTGTTGCTAGTCAACTGGACTGCAATTTCTTAAAGGTAAGGGGAAAATTATTTTTGTTGAAATTAAATTTTATTTGAATTGCCTTATGTTTACCTTGATTTTTTTTTTTTTAAATCAGGTTGTATCTAGTTCTATTGTAGACAAGTACATTGGTGAAAGTGCTCGTTTGATCAGAGAAATGTTTAATTATGCCAGAGACCATCAACCATGCATCATTTTTATGGATGAAATAGATGCTATTGGTAAGAATACCTAAAATTTAAATGAGCACCTTTAAAATTTTATTTTAAATTTTTCTTATTTTATTTATTTATTTTTGTGGGGGGTTGGTTCCCTGAGCGGAGATTGAATCCAGGCCACAGTGGTGAGAGCGCCAGAATCTAGCCACTACACCACCAGGGAAACCCCCAAATTCTTGTTTTAAATTTTTCTTTCTTTTTTTTTTTTTTTTGTATGTGGGTAGTTCCCTGGCTGAGAATTGAACCCAGGCCACAGCACTGACAGCGCCAGCGCCGAAGCCTTAAGCCACTACACCACCAGGGAACTCCTAAATTTTTCTTAAAAGCATTAGGAGGAGTTCCCTAACGATTCCCAGCCAGGGAACTACCCACATACAAGAAAAACAAACAAACAAACAAAAAAAGTGTTAGGAAATTTTTTAAAATCTAAAAGAACTCTTTTCTTATCTCCTCTGATTAAAACTTGTGTAAAGTAGCAAATTGGATGTTATATTTTTAAAATTCTTAAGGAAGTTTAACCAATTTTAATATATAACCTTTGACATTGACAAAATTATAAATGTTATACCAGAATCATTAACTTTGTCAGGTATAGTTCTTCTATTTCATTTTTATCTTAATGTTTTTAACCCCAGACATTATCGTATTCTGTTTCCTTAAATGATATTTATAGAGGAAAAATGTAATGACTTACCATATCATTATTTTAGGTGGTCGTCGGTTTTCTGAGGGCACGTCAGCTGACAGAGAAATTCAGAGAACTTTAATGGAGGTGAGATTTGGTAGAGGAAATTTATAAAAAAATCAGTGTTTATTGAATGTGGAAATGAAAATTGGATATATGAAAGTCAAATGTGTATAGTGGTTTAAATGAAGAATACACATAAGTATGAAATTTGAAAACATTGGCAGACTGAACGCATTCTCCACCACAATCTCTAATAAGAAAATGAGTACTAGAAAATAATAGGAGTATCTACAAAATTCTCATTTGATGTATAGCTGTACTTTTCTGTGTCTTCTGAGCAGACCAGCTGTTTGTATATTTAAATTGTATATTGTATAACTTATATTGTGAATGTGATCTTGTGCTAGTTTTATTAAGACATTTTATGAGTAACATATTAAAACTGGTGGCAATAAATAAGTTATAATTATGTATGAGGTTGCTCTAAAAATCTGGAGTTCCCTGGTGGTGTAGTGGCTTAAGACTTCAGCGCTGGCGCTGTCAGTGCTGCGGCCTGGGTTCGATTCCCAGCCAGGGAACTACCCACATGCGCGCAAAAAAAAAAAAAAAAAAAAAAAAAATCACTAACACTTTTCTCTCTAGCTTTATTGCTGAGAATAAGAGGCAACTAAAATAGTTTTGATAATGGAAAGAAATGGTTGATGGGATATTAGAATGTACATAAAGCCTTTCCCGGCTCCAAATTCTGTGAAAGTGATGGATACATTTTCCCATTTCTACAAATAGAAGCTAGGTAGCATAGGTAATGCAGTGTCAAATTCTGCCTTAGAATGGATATTTGAAAATTACTTTTCATAAATTATATTGATTTGTTTAAAAGCTATACAGTATATTAAAATTAGTTGTAGAGTCTCTTAGACCTTAAATTGAAGTATTTTAAAACAATGCAAATACTAGTTTTATTCATGTAACTTATAACATTGTCAGCTAATAGATATTTTGGAAAAGAAATAGACATGTTCAGTTAGCTGTATTTTAAAGAGTTGGTTGAATATAGTTAGGTTTTAGACATTTATTCAGAAAAGTGTAGGAATCAAAGAAAATATATTTAGTGTCTCAGTATTTTATGTATAGTAGAATTATTTGAAAAGATATTTAATGGATTTATTATCAAAATTATAAAAAAAGTAATTATTTCTGGTTATCCTAATGTAAAATTTCTCAAGCATACCATAAGCTCTATACATTAGATTACACTAATTTTTTTTTTTTTCTTTTTTAGTATGAGGGTAGTTCCCTGGCTGGGAATCGAACCCAGGCCACAGCGTTGACAGTGCCAGTGCCAAAGCCTTAAGCCACTACACCACCAGGGAACTCCTTAGATTACACTAATTTTTATGTTTAAAAGTAATTGTATGAAAAATATTTGAACATTGGAAATCAGATTCACATAGTTTGGTTGTATAATTCTTGACCAGATGAAAACTTTCAGACTATTAAAACTACTTGATAGCTATAAAAAGGTACATAGTTAAATAATCTTGAAATTTTGAGGATATCAAGTATATCCCTTTATATGAGAGAGGAAAAAAAAGGATTTCATAAAATTATCATTGTGAAGGTTACATAGCTATCTGTAGGAATATATTTCTTGATATTAGGTATATAAAGGGTATGCTGTGTATTTTTAAACAGTCGGGATGTTTTTTAAAATTTGTCTATGATTTTTATTTACAAATATATTCTTAGTTACTGAATCAAATGGATGGATTTGATACTCTACACAGAGTTAAAATGATCATGGCTACAAACCGACCAGATACACTGGATCCTGCTTTGCTTCGTCCAGGAAGATTAGATAGAAAAATACGTGAGTTAAGGTTCTTTACCGGCTGTCCATTTCCCTTTGTCTATGTACATTTCTCTTTCCATACCTTGTGTTTACTCCCTGCTTTAAGTAAACAAAACAAAAAAACTGACTGCAAAAGAATTTCTTATAATTTCTTATTTTCAGATATTGATTTACCAAACGAACAAGCAAGATTAGATATATTGAAAATCCATGCAGGTCCCATAACAAAGCATGGTGAAATAGGTAAGGAAATAATTTATTTTATATATATTTGCATTTGGTAAATTAAGCAAAATGCTATTGGGTATTATTGATAGTCTATTGAGTCTGGTTTAAATTTAGCAAACATGGTGGTCTTAAATTCAGCTAATATTTATTGAGCATCAGCTGTATGCTAGGAATTGTTCTCAGTGCTGGGAATATAGCAATGAACAAAACTGGAATTCCTGCCTTTATGAAACTTACATTTTTGTCAGGAAAGACAGATTAAGTGAGTAAAACATATAGTATATTAGATGGTGTTAAGTGCTGTAGAGAAAAATAAAGCAAGAAATGGACACTAGGTAATAATGCCAGGAGCGGGGTTGGGAGGTGGTAGGGTGTGTGTAAGTACAGAGAAGGCCTTATCAAGAAGGTGATTTTTAAGCAATGACCTAAAAAGGCTGAGAAAGTAGATATGGATATTTGGGGGGAAATCATGCAGAGGGAGCAGCAAGTAAGAAGCCTTTGAAGCTGGTCCATGCCTAGAACATTCTAGGAGCAGCAAGGAGGCCACATGTTTGTGGCAGAGTAAATGGGCTAGTAGTAGTAGCAAGTGAAATCCTAGAAATGATGGGGACCAGAATGTGGAGAGCCTTACTGAGGCCATTGTGGAGGAACTGGCTTTTATTTTTAATGATATGGATGCCTTTGGAGGATTGTGAGGAAAGGAATGATATCCTAATTTTTGTTATTTTTAACTTTTTGTTACAGAAAACTAGAGATACAAAAAAGTAGAAATAAGTATAATGAACTTCTAATCCTAGGTACTTATTCTTCAGCCTCAGTAATTATTAACTCTTGGCCAATCGTGTTTCGTCTGTAATCTCTTCCACTCCATCCTTTCCCCCTCTGTTTTTTAAAAGCAAATCCTTAATATTATATCATTTCATCTGTAAATATCCCAAAATTCATTTATGTTGAAAAAGATTATTCTGACTGCATGAAGAGGGAGGGACAAGAAGCAAAAATACCAGTTAGGAGGTTATTTCAGTTATCCAGGCAAAGATGATGGTGGTTTGGTCCAAGGTGGTAGCAGTATTTTAAAATAATGGGATTCTGAATATATTTTGAAAATACAGGTGACAAAACTTGGTAATGAATTAGGTGTGGGGTATGAGTTAAAGAGAAGAACCAGGAAGAGTTAATGTTTTTGACTCACACAACTGGAAAAGTAGAGTTACCATCAAGAAAAATAGGGGAGGACTGCAAAGATTAGGTTTTAAAGGGAGTGTAAATCATTTGCTTCTGGGTATATTAAGTTTGAGATGCCAATTCAATGTCCAAATAAAGATGTTGATTATTAATTGTATATGTATCAGTAGTTCATTAGGGTGGTCTATGTTGGAGGTACACATATTGATAATAGCATAAAAATGGTTTTTAAAGTTTTGAGATTAGATGAGATTTCTGAGAAAGTGAATGTGGATAAAGAAGAGGTTTAAAAATTAAGCTGAAATAATTCTGACAGTAAGAAGTCGAGATGAAGATCATCAAAGAAGACTGAAGAAGGTATAGTCAGTTACACAGGTAGGAGTAGAGCCAGGAGCTGGTGGTTTCCTGGAATATAAACAAAGAAATTGTTACAAGGAAGGATTAATTCCACGTCAAATGCTGACATTGGGTCAGATAAGAAGAGTTCTGAGGCTAGACCTTTGGATTTAGTATTTGGAGATCATTGGTGACCTTATCAAAAGCAGTTTTTTTGAAGTGGTGGGAATGAAAGCTTACATCAAACAAGTTTCAGAGAGATTGGGAAGAGAGACATTGAGTTTAGATATTTCTTTCAAGGAATTCTATAACAAAGAGGAGAAGAAAAGAACTAGAGCTATAGCAGAAATGGAAATAAGGATTTGGGGGAGTTTTCTTTAAGATAGAAGAACTTACAGAACTTCTACTGATGGAAATGACCTAGGAAAGCAAGAAATTGATAATATACTTTCCTTGAAGAGGGGTTGGCCCTATCTTTGAACAGAGGCTTCACTTACGAGAACCTAAGGGAAGGCAGAACGTATGGATGCTGACAGATTCTCAAATATGGCAGGAACTTTTAGAATTTTTCTCCTAAATGCTTTTATTTTGTAAGTGGAATAGTAAGCAAGTTCAGAGAAGATGGACAGAATTGTTAGGAGATTTGAGGACAGAGATGTTATAAAATAATTACCTATAGAAGTGAGAGACTAGACTAGGGTGTAGAGACCAGCAAACCATGGCTTATGGGCCAAATTCTATCTGCCTTCTGTTTTTGTAAATAAAGTTTATTATTACACACCACTCCCATCTATTTATATTTTGTCTATGATTGCTTTCCCACTACAACAGCAGAAATGAATAGTTTTGACAGACCATATGGCCTGCAAGACCTAAAATATGAGTATTTACTGTCTGGTGCATTACAGAACGTGGACTCAGGGAATCTAGTATAATTACCGAGCAGCACTAAAACCGCTATAGAAGTTAATAGTCTAAAATAATTACAAATATTTGATTATTCCCTCTTACTAATTTTCTTTTCTTTTCTTTTTTTCACTAATTTTCTTACTGCTTATGTAAAAGAATTTTGAGATGGAAAGATTGAGCTGAACTAAAAGTGTCAGTTTATTGGTTTCTTCCAATACTGAGCTCTTGCTAGGTGC
Source organism: Lyroderma lyra (assembly GCA_004026885.1). Classification (NCBI taxonomy): domain Eukaryota; kingdom Metazoa; phylum Chordata; class Mammalia; order Chiroptera; family Megadermatidae; genus Lyroderma; species Lyroderma lyra. The sequence goes on from PVJL010001050.1 coordinate 247,449, forward strand.
CAGATACTGTGTTAACCTTGGGAACTCCTACTCTCAGGAAGTTTACAATTACTAATAATTTGCATGTGAATGAACACTAACAAATATCTGTATTATTTCTAATAGCGAATGATAGTAGCCTTTGCTGCCTTTTATTTCTCTCCCTGTTCTATATCAAGTCCATACCTGCTACCCCAAACAAACAGTTCTTCATTTTAAGTCTGTCATGTGGATAGAAAGGTCACTTAATAATCACTGTTATCATATATCTGATAACCTCACCAGTTGGAGCTAGCACAAAAAAACCATAAAAGCTCTCCAGTGCTGGCTCTAGCATATGAAAATTTCAAGATAAATTTATGTCTAGTGACTGTATTTGGTATATTTTATATTTGGGTTGTGTGATTAAATTCCATTGTGGTTACAGTTGGTTTTGAATACCTAGGTTTATTCAAAATAAAGATTTGGTCACCATTTAATGAATTATAACTTGACAGATATCTGAAGTTACATCTGCATAACTGCTTCACTGAGTAGAAACAGATTAAGATGCTTTTAAGCTCATTAACAATGTTCTTGCCAACTGCTGAGAAATAGAAGTTAGCGACTCTTGGAATTTGATTTAAAGCTGGACAGATTTGCTTTGTTATAGGGTCAAAGCTTTGTCTAATGTCCTCATTTTCTTTCAAAATGGAGTAAAATCTCTGTGTACAGAAAAAAAATGCTTTCTGATATTGAGGCTATTTCTTTGTTTTAAAGTTTCAGAAGTATGTTTATTTCTCTGTGGTGATAGTTTACTTAACAGAGTATAGTTTTTGATTGTTAATATTGTGGAATGGTAACAAGGATGATGCCTAGCAATCAAATTCAAAGCAAGCCCTTCAGTTTAAATTTTCCATATGGGCCTAACTCAGGAAATGGTCTTTTTTTTTTTTTTTTTAGCTAACTTTCAGTATTTTTTTCTAAACAGATTATGAAGCAATTGTAAAGCTTTCAGATGGCTTTAATGGAGCAGACCTGAGAAATGTTTGTACTGAAGCAGGTATGTTTTATTTTTAAGTACAGGTTTTGCTATTGATTTTAATTTGTTCAATTTGCTAAAAATGTGTTGAGTTTGTCCAAAAGCAGAGCCTAGGCTTTACAAGGATTTGGGTGCCTTTTTTTTTTTTTTTTGGAATAATACCAAGATGCTGGAGCAAACAAGGCAAATGAAATGGAAAAAGGCAAAAACTATTGTGAGGGTGCACCATTGAGATAGTTGCTCTATGCAAGGGGGTTTTGATTCTGATGAGATCCTCAGAGAAATATACAGAAGGCCTTCTAAGATTACCTGGCTGAAATATGGGAGACTGGCTTTTTTTTTTTTTTAACCATCTCATCTCCCCTTATGCTGTTAGATACGTTAACTCCTTTGCAGTCTGGATGCCTTCAGGCAGAGGCTGCTGGACAGTCTTGTGATAGGATACTGGCCCTGAAGTAAGTCTGAGAATGCACAGAACTGTGCCATACCTGTGACTGAAATGAGACTGGGTCAGCACCAGAGGAATCTGCTGCAAAGTTGATGACATGTTTTCTGATACTAATCTGTCAGCAGTAAGCTTTGAAAGATTGATGTATGAATTTGTGTTCATGCAACTTGTGTAAAATATAATAGTTTTTTAATATAATTTTCTCTGTGGGTTGTGTGATCCTGTTTTTATTTCTGGTAACACGTTCTAAAACCCTACATAGAAGCATTTAGTCTTTGTCCTTCACACAGAATCTTGAAATTGAAAATTTTAATTTCTACAGTAAGTGTTACAATATGTGATTTCCTCTTTTTGTCCTTATAGTAACTCCTCTTGTGAACCCACAGATGGTATTTTAAGAGGCTCCCCAGGCATGGCTTTTCCATAGGAGTATCTTTGTGGGTATACTGTGACTCAGTATCTGAATCAAAGATCCTAGAAACTCAGTACAAATCAGAGTAAATCATGTTCACAAAACTTAGTTTACCTCTTAATATTTTTGTTCATTACTATCATTTGGCTTGAACTACCTGGAGTAATTTATGACATTTTCTCCCCAAATTTTGCATTAGACCAATAAATTATTATCAAAAGATTGCTGTAGTGAAATTGGAATTCTAAATAAGCAGTGTCATAATCTTAAAGGCTGATACCATCAAATTATGAGTCTACTCATTTTTAACATTTAAAAAAATTATTTTTAGCTATTTCCAATAAAGGGATATAACTTCTGTCTAGATTAAAATTTTAATTTTTTAACTGTGTGACATTTACATCTGGACACATACTGAAATTATTTGGTTTTCTTTTTATTAGACTTCATGCCTTTGTGTTAACATACCTTTCTGTAAGTTAAAATCTACTAGATTCAGTTATAATTGTCTTTTCCATTCAAATCCTAAGATTTTCATACTTTTTGAATTAGAATGTATCTCAGATTCACTCATTCACTAAACTGATTTCGAAACAGCCATGCACAAGGTTTGGAAAAATAACTACCTAATTTAGTTGTAGCCTTCTAAACAAGTTTTAAAGCTTCTGTATTAAAAATTTCATTTCCATTCACCTGATTTCTGAGGACAACATAGAGGGGCTATTTTCAAGACTCCTTATAATTAGAAATCTTGAAAAGGAAGATAGAAATCTTCTATTCAAACCCACTCATATATGTGAAAATTCAATATAAGCAGATCCTCAACAAAAATAGTAGGATTCATTTAATTAGTAGTGACACCTGACCAGCTTTAGCTCATCAAGAATTAGGATCCTATGAAAACCCGGGATCCATACACATGATACAACTATATAATGTTAAAAAGAAATAAACTAAAAACGTTTATCCCTTTGTCAGTATTTAACAAGTAACTTCTCAAAAACTTGAAAGAAAAAAGTTGAATTATGATACTTAAATATGAAAGTCATAAAAATAACAATTTGTACATAATTGAGTAATTTTAATATGCGAGTGATGCCACTGAGTTTTGTTAAAGCCCATTATTGGCTTTTTAAAATTGCCTATTCTCTAAGCTTTTGATTGTTAACAAGTAACAGCTATCAAAGTGACTGGAAGTGTTTTTTGTGTTTTCTTAATAAATTACACATGTGCTTCTTCCTTCCAGAAAATTGCTTCCTGTAGAAAAAAGAACCTACTGCTTTAATGTCTATATGTTTTGTTGATAGTTGGGTTGGGTTTGGTTTGGTTTTTTTCTAAGATGTCATTGAACACAGGGACTGTAAGCTGGATTTTAAATATTTAGGTAATTGTCTCCTTGTTTTCTAGCTTTTTATTTAGAAAATAATGCTCACAACAGCTATGGAAATTTATTGAACAATGATAGTGATTTTAACAAATTAGAAATACTTGGTCCAGAAGTAGTGAATCTAGGCTCCTTTACATTTACTTCATAGAATTACATTATTTAGTTTTCTTATAATACACAGATAATCCACATGTATAGCAGTCATGTTGTTTTATTCTCCACAGGTATGTTTGCAATTCGTGCTGATCATGATTTTGTAGTACAGGAAGACTTCATGAAAGCAGTCAGAAAAGTAGCTGATTCTAAGAAGCTAGAGTCTAAACTGGACTACAAACCTGTGTAATTTACTGTAAGGATTTTGATAGATGCATGACAGACATTGGCTTAACATAAAAATAAAGTTAAGGAAAATAATGTGTGTATTGGCAATAATCTCATTAAAAGAGTATGAATAAATATGTATGAATAACATAAAATTAGTAATCCAGTAATTCTTTTAAGATTGGTACAAAAGAAATTTGTATATTTGTTAATGTTGCATTTATTGCAACAAGTTATAAAAGAAGAGTATGTTGCTTTTCATATTTGCTGTGTGAGCATTTTGTAAAACATTGAAATGGTCTGAGATAGTTTAAAAGAGCATTTCTTATGACTTATTTTATATCATTTGTTTTCCTCATCTTAAAAAATTGAATAAAATCTGTTTGATTCAGTTCTACATATATTCTTGTCTTTTGTAGGAGTACATTTACTATAGTTCTTTAGGTTCTTTAGTAAGTAAACTATTTAATAACAAAGATGAAGTTGTGTTTAGATTGTTGGCTTTTAAATTTTATTTTAAAACAGTACCCACACAGTTTTCATATCAGCATATACGAGGGCTGTCCGGAATGTATCCAGCCATGTAATATGAAAAATAGAGGCATTATGGCTAGATAGTTTCCAGACAGCCCTCGTATAACATCTACATATGTGTTTGTATGTCTACATCTATATACAAGGGCTGTCTGGAAAAAAGCCAGCCATAAATGCCTCTATTTTTCATATTACATGCCTGGATACGTTCCGGACAGCCCTCGTATTCCTCCTTCCATAAAGTCTTTATTTACTCTTTACCTATGATTCAACTGTGTAATAGTTAATTGAAATAGTACATGTACATCCATAACATTTTGTTAGATTATGATTGAAAGTAGTATTTGCTAATAAATGTGACTTGTTATTCCTAAGTTATGTGAAATGATGGTTCCTTTTTGAGAATGTTAAGGTCTTGACCCTCTTCACAGAAAAATTCACACATATGTATTTACAATTTTGTATATACTAAAAGATAAGGAGATTTATTATTTCACAAGCTCATCCATGAACCCTATAGGTATCTATGGATACCAGGCTAAGAGTGTGTGATGTACGGATGCTGATATCAGAAATGTTCAAAACAAAAGTTCTGTTACCTATACACAATTCTTTTTCATATCATGTGGCAATTAACGTTTTAATCAATTCCAATAGGAAATCATTGGGCATCAGTTGATATCTTATTAAACATGTTAAAAAAAAGAAAACTTCAGTTTCATAAACCCTAAAGAACAAACACTATATGACCTTGGTAATTGTACAATGGTTCTTCACAATAAAAACTTACTAGCAAGAGTATACTGTGCCCTTTAAAAGATAGAGAACAGATTACATCGTGATAGAAAGAATGGATCACTCAAGCTAGCCATCCAATACTCAAGTTATTGAACAATTCCATTTCTATATATGTTGGCAATGCATTTCATAAATATGAGCATATAAAAAGTAATGGGATGTTTGTGTGTGGGGGTGTCTAGGTCAAATATCCATGTGATTCTTTTTACTTTATCCATTGTAATTTGCTAATTATTTTAATTAATAAATGCTTTTTTTACTTTGGTGGGGGTAGTTTTTTTCAAGAACCAGTTTGATGTACAAACCTTTAAGATTTAAGTGTGAGATCTACTTCTAAGCTTGATTTTTCTCATCTGTTTAAAAACAAAAAGGATAATGGTATCTCCCTAAACGCAGAGAAAGTATGTAGCTAATCTGTGTTAACAATATAGTATTAACTGACTCATTTTTAAAAGATAATGAAAGCCATGTAGTTTATTAACATGTTGAAATACTAAATTTCAAATTAAAGAGAACTTCCCCCAGTATTCAATTTACTGAGTGAGCGATCGATTCCGTTTCTATTTCTTAGGTTTTCTCTTTGCCATTTCTTGAGATTTTCTAGTTGTCATATACACAAGTCGATCGTTTCAATTTGTTTAGAAGTAACGGGTGTTTCGCTTTCTGTGTGGCATAAGACGAACACTTATTAACTCTTGGTTATAACCTCATCACAGATTGCACAGAATTCTGAGGGGAAACTGTGACTTTCCTTTTGGATGCCAGTTACTGGTGGCTAGGATATTTTGTCCATTCCTGTACTAAAGGAGATTTGCCTGTCTGGGAGGGGCAGACCTGGTTTGAATTATCCGACTGCCTTTCCCAGGACCTTCAGTTTCTCTGTCCCTGCTACCGCAGCCCCACCTCCCCTACACCCGGTGAGGTCCGGCCGAGGCGCCTCCGAGGCCCCACCCCCACGCGTCTGCGCTCTCGCGAAGGGGCGGGGCGGCGGCGTGCTGACACCTGGCGGCCGCGGGGGGCGGGCCAAAGGCGAGCGTGGGGTGGGATTGGTTGGGGCAGCACGGGGAGGGCGGGGGGGAAGGACGGAGACGGTTGTAGGGCTCGTGCTTCGCCCGAGCCTGGGCGGCCTGAGGGGCGCGGAGACTCAGATGGCAGTGGGACGGCAGTAGCATGGCGGCCGGGTATGAGCCGCCCAACCGTCATCCTCTCTGTCGCCGCCGCCGCTGGAGTCGCTGGGACCCTTTGGTCTGTGTGTGTTGGTTGTAAGCCTGCTGCCCGCCCGTCAACCCTTGGGTCCACTGGCCCTCCTTCCATTCACCGCCACTGCTAGCCCGAGGGTCGGGCTGGCGAGTAACTCCTACTACCCCACCCACCAGCCCGACAGTCGGGATCATGGAGGACGTGAAGCTGGAGTTCCCTTCGCTCCCGCAGTGCAAAGAAGACGCCGAGGTGAGTCTGCCCAGTGACTGCCACGCACAGGCCTCCCCTTGTGGCTCCTCGGCCGAGAAGCGACCCCAGGCCCCAACCTTCGAAGCCTCCAGCTCTACAAGAGCCGTGTTGCCTCTTGAGGGCGTCCCGGGACCTCCAGGTGGGGGGCCTCCCGCTTAGGAGGTTGTCCGCTCCTACCCTCATACGGAGTTCCTCTTTCCCTTCCGAGGCGTCAGCTGCGGGGGCTGGGGCAGGGACTCGTCTACTTAATTTGATGAGAAGAGCAAAAGCTGTCTTTTCCCTGCAGTGTCGAGGACTTGGAGTAAGGTACCCCTTTTATTGTCAGAGCAATACGAGGGTAATGTTTTTCATCTCAATTTGAGGGATATCTTTGCTGTCATAGATTCACTTGTGGGACACTTGGCCCCACATATGGAGTAAACCTGGGACCTGAACTTCCAAATGCACCTTCAAAAAGTTTCCCAACGTGGTTGTTTTGTTTTGTTTATTTTGAGGCAAAGCTATGACCAAGCACAACAAAACGTCACAAAGGTAGCTCATTTGAATCTGAAAACTTAAAGCAGAAATCTTGCATTTTGGAAGGAAGTTAATGAGAAAAATCTTAACAACTTGATCTCCTGATTTCTAATTTGGAATCCTTTTTAACCCACCTTCTTCCCTGTCTCATGTTTTTATTGAGTATTCCCTCATCTATTGCTAGTTTAAAATACTTTGTGGTATTGTAGATTACTAAATTAGAATTTTCTAAAGTCTAAATTAGTATTAGGACAAGGCTACTCAGTAATGCTTTAGCAGAATCAAGAAAGAAATATAAAATTTTTAGTTATAAATATGTTAAAATTAATTGGGTATCACCCCAATAAATTTAACAGAAAAAAGGGGAAAAATTTATTGTAAAAAGAAAACTCTAATTTTAATAGACCATTCAGTTTATACTAAATATTCATCCTATTGACTTTATATGGAGTTCACATTTTTTGTTTGGACAAATCTTTTGCTTGTGGTAGTAATTCTTGAGAATTGCAGAGTAGATGGGAAAAGTTGAATTTGTTAGTTAAAAAATGAATTTACACTTTGTTCTTTGTTTAATAAATAGTGTGAATGATGACTATGCATTTATATTCTCAAAACTATTCAATAATTTGAGCACTGGAAGCAATCTTAGGAATAATGTAGAGCACTCCCAGTTTTCAGATGAAGATGCTAAGAATAAGTGATGTGCCAAGGTAAAACAGTAGCACAAGATACAGTGAGGACTAGTCTCATGATTTTTAATTCATTGTTCTTTTTTAATACATCCCAATTCTTCACTGCTCTAGTCTTAAAAGTTCTAGTTTAAAATGTTCAGACCTTACATTTAATTTTTTATTGTGTATATAATGTCTTATTGCTGCAAAAATTATGAAGTCTTACTGGGAATATAGCTTTCCTATGTGGGACAGAAGTAATGTTTAAAATCTAGTGGATAATGATGCAAATATCTACTGAAAGCTAATTTGTTCCTTATTTCATAGCATTGGATGTTTCTCCTCTTTTTTTTTGCAAAACGTGTATTAGCTTAAGCAAAGGGAAAAGAAATAACGAAATCCAGAAAGCTAGGAGTGCAGCTAATCTCAGGGACTTAACTGACAGTATTATAATGCATCATAACTGTCTCTGCCTCTCATCAGTTCTTGTCTCTACTTTCTCTCAGTGTCTGCTTTTTCTTGGACTTCTCCACAAGTATGGAGTTTGGCTATCATCTGTTCCAAGTTCACTCTCTTACAGAGCCTGCACATTAAGGAATAAAAAGCGCCTCTCTCCAAGCTTCAGTGTTTAAAATCTAGAGGACTGGCCCATCCATTTCAGATCATGTATCCATCCTCTGGATCAGGCACTAGAGCTGTGAAGGCGTGAATACAATGAAGGGCCCAGGCTAGATCTTATATCTGCTTCCTTGGCTAAGGTAGTGAAGTTTATCATTGGCAGCTCACCCACCAAAACCATGGGAATATTTCCACAGAAGATGGAGAGTGCTTTTTAGACAGACAAAACTATAAAAATAACCATTAAATAGGACATTTAGTTAGTCATGATAAACCGATTAATAAAACAATGTTAACTTAAAGTGAAGTATCAAATTGTCTTAAACATAGTTGAGGTGACCAGCCAGCACAGTCTGTTCCACATAGAAAGTACTACATGGAAAGGTACATTACAGTCCAAATATTGCTTTTGTAAAAATGGAATTCAAGAAGTAATGGATGCTGTTAATGATTGATGTGATCAAGCTATGATAGTTTAATGATCCTATCATCTCTGTAAGAATGGTAGTTTGGAGTTCCTTCAAATACTGGTCAGGGCATTTATAGCACAGCACTAGTGTTACCAGAACAAAGTCTGTGTGCCTAAGTCTTTGAAAGGCAAAAACTCAAAAACCTCAGAGCTTGGAGTTAGGAAGTTTGTTGACCAAGAAGATGCTAACTAAGATGGGTGGCCTAGTCCTCAAATCATCTTAAGAACATATAGTGTTCAGCCTTCTTTTGTATCTAAAACAAGGGGAAACGGGAAGGGCTGTGTTTGTAAAGCTCAAGCCCCAAGCATTATTCCTCTAATGATTAGTTAACATACCTAAACACAGGACAAAGCTGGAGCTATTAGCCTGTAGGCCATGGGAACAAATCAGGCTTGAAGATGATGGAATTAGAGATAGAGAGCATTTCACTCTTCTGCTACCAGAAACATAGCTGTGTTTACATCAGTTTGCAAAATGCTTGCCACACCTTTATTTAAAACCTCCCAATGATTTTGAGGATAAATTAAAAACCCTTACCGCATCTGCAAGGTCCTGTGGGATCTGGCATCAGCCCACCCCTCCAACCTCTTTATGAGACTCTGCCCCTTGCTGCCTTCACTGTGTGCCCCAGCTGTACCCATTGTCTTCTCTCCGTCCCTGGGAGGCTTTGATTGTCTCCCTACTTCAGGACCTTGGCATTTCCTGTCTTTATCTGCCATGGTTGCCAGAACTCCCCTGACCTTCACCTACTTAACTATAGTCATGGATTGCATAATGATGTTTCTATCAGTGCAGGACCAGGTAGGTATACAACAGTAGTCCCTAAGATTATAGTGGAGTTGAAAATTTTTCTGTTTCACAGTGTATTATAATTGTCCAGGCAATGCATTAAACACGATTGTATTACAGATGCCTATGGTATTCAGTACAGTAGTGTGCTCTACAGGTTTGTAGCCGAGGAACTGTAGGGGAACAGAAGTTGTCACCTCCAAATGTTTTCTTGGCATAGGGATTATTTTAGGCTGGTTAATTTTAAGAAATGGAAGATTTGGCAGTTTTGGGAGGGGTATTTGTTTGTTTGTTTTTTAGATTTGGCAGTTTTTAAACCAAGTAGAAACCTTTGTAAAAGACATTTACTTTTGTAAGGACAGTCTTCATTTGTAAAGAAAGGGGATGACCTTATCTCTAGAAACTTACCAGTGAAGAAGACAATGACTCAAATCTGCCTTACAGCCTTATTTTTGTTTACTGTACTTTTCTGGTAACCGCCCGTAACTAATTCCCCTACCCCTAACTTTTGTCTTCAGCTGAATATGACATTTAAGGTGGTGCTTCAGCCATTTTGGTGAGTTACTCATTTTTCCTGGGTCTTTCCTGTAAAACAGAAAAATCACAGGCCCAACATGGCATCACTTATGCTGAAAGTTCATGCTACCAAACCTGGATTTAATACCTGATCTGATTGCAGCCTTTCCCTCTCCCAGAAACAAACATAATCAGTCTGGAATTTCCTGATCAACACTAATGACCTGATAAGACCCCCTACCTTTCCCCACGGGAAGGTGCCCTTGCCTGAAATAATCCGCTCTTTTATTTACTTAGTTTCACCCTCTTTCTGCCTATAAAATCTTCCATTTTGTTCAGTTCAACAAAGTTGCCCTTCTCATTGTAGTACCAGAGAATGAGTCCTCAGCATGGTGTCCAGGTTCTTGGTATCTGGAGCAAAGAATTGAAAGAGACATACACCAAAGTGTAGAGGTGAAACCAAGAAGCAGTTTATTGAAAGGAAAATAAGGTAAAACAAAGAGATAGTATATTAAAAGGGAAAGAACACTCCAGAGAGGTAGGAGTGGGCTGGAGCAGGAAGATGACTCAAGAGCTTTGATTAATGAGGCTTTGGTAGTTTTATTTTCTTTAGTTGTAAGAGGTTAGGCCTTTCTGGGTGTGGGACCTTTTAATTGACAGGGCCCATTACATCACCTTCTCTAACTGCACATCCTTTCCCAGACTTCAGTATTTTATAATGATATTAATGAACTTCCAGGCCACTTGGGAACTGGCTTAAACCGGTGGGCTTCTTCTGCCCTCTAACTTCCTTGTATTAGTTAAACTCTTTGGAACTTCCTCTAGTCTGGGGTGGGGATTACTAGTGAAAGGGTGGTATCAGGGTGGTGACTGTTACTGCAGGGCAAGTCCCAGGGGAAGGATCCGAGATTCCCCTCATCCTGTCTGCTTTCCTCACTTTTCTCCTGAGAGATGTGATCCCCACAAATCTCTATCGGAAGTTGAGAGACTGGAGGTCTCATCTTTATCTGCTTCCTGCTGAAGGTAGTCATTGTACCTACCTATTGGGGATCCATGGAACTCTCACCCTATCTGATCTAAAAGGGAAAGGGGTATCAAGATCCTCTGGGAGACTTGATTTCTTCAGTCTGGGTGCCCTGGAAGCCTTGCTGCTGGTGTATCACTTGTATCCCAATGGCCCCTAGAGGAGGAGAAATTAATTCAGTTAATAGTTTTAAAAGCATTGGCTCAAGAAGCAGGTCCCAAAGCCCCTGTCATTGGGTGGTTACATGATGGAAAATACATGAATTACAAGTTTCCAGGTAATTATCTTATAGCAGGATGTAGGGACATTGTTATAATTTAGGCTAGGGGTGGTCCATTTATTGTTCAAGGTTAGAAGCTAGGGGAAGTTGATCTAGAAGATGATTAGGACTGTGGACTAGGAAAGTGGTGAAAATGAAAGCTGAAGAACTAGGGAAAAGGAGTCTCTAGTGGAAGGGGGCCCATACGAGTAAGCTATATTCATAAATAGCTTAATTTAATCCAATTTGATCTTTACATTTTGTTTCTTAGATTTTTGTGTATACAGGAGATATACATCTTATTAAACTTTTGGTTTTTTCCTGTTAATGTTTTTTATTACAGCGATGTCTCAGCCAAGAACCCAGACGGTTAAGGGGGAAAATTATTTTTCCTCTTACAGAGCAATCGGCTATACCATATAGACTAGATATGTAAGTAGGCTGTACCACCTAGCCTTGTATAAGTATACTCTGATGTTTGCACAACCAACAAAATAGCCTACAGCATATTTCTCAGACTGTGTCCCTGTCCTTAAGCGGCTCACTTCCTCTTGGGCTAGATCTTCTCTGGTATTGCCAACTCCACCTATACCTCTCTCTGCCCCCCAGAGTAGTTAGTAAAATCCCCCAGAGTCGTAAGCCTCTGTAGCACTTGGTAATTTTATAGCTACTTTGTCATAGTTACCTTATTTATAATTTTGGTCACTATCTGTTTCCCATGGTAGACTGAGTTTCATAAGGAAGCTTAGTCACCAATAAGTTTGTCTTAATCACCATTGTTTCTTTCACTTAACAGTGTCTGTTAGTATATAGCATAAGCGTAATAAATGTTGAATTAATGAATGAATCTTGGTTGATTTTGTTAAAAAACCAAATTCAAAAAATAAAATTTCAAGATCTTTTTGGCTTAAATTAGGTGATTCATGAATAGGGCAGTAGCAACCAAAAGGGCAACTCTGATAAGCTGTATAAAATGGAAGGTTTTTATAGGCAGAAAGAGGGTGGTACTAAGAAAATAAATGAGTGGATTATTTCAGACAAGGACACCTTCCCATGGGGGAAGGTCAGGGGTTTTAGCAGGCAGATTACTTGATTAGTGTTGATCGGGAGAGAATGACTGATGAAGATTTTGTTTCTGAGAGAGGTGGAAGCTGCAGTTAGATCAGGTGTTAAAATCTAGGTTTGGTATCATGGAATTTCAGCAGGAGAGATGCCATTTTTGGCCTGTAGTTTTCTGTTTAACAATTTTGATAGTACAGTCTTACTTGTGGGAAGATTATAGTAGTTTTTTAGATCTGGGAATTAAAAAAAGAACTGACAGTACCAATTTTTTTTTTTTTTTTGTTAATTTATTGGGAGGACATTGGTTAGTAAAAATTACATAGGTTCCAGGTGTACACTTCTGCAGTACATTACAGTACCAATTTTTAAACAGACTGGTTGCATTGTATCTGACTGAGCATCCCTGTCCTGGCTCCTTTATATTTAGAATGGCACTTTTTAAAAATCTGACTAGAGTAGAATCACCCAAAGAACTAAAAAAATAGCCATGCCTGGGTCCACCATCACCTATTCTGATTTAATTGCACTGAGATAGAGCCAGGTAATTCTAATGTCAGCCAAGTTTAAGAATAACTTGTTTGGAAGTATTTTACTTGAATGCCTCTCTGCCTTTCCATAATTCTCCTATCCTTCCTGTTTTTGAGTGAACATCCCCTTTCGTCCTTTTCTTAGGCAATGCTTGAGCTGGGGTGGGAGCTAAAGGAAAGGGCTTTATTTGCAGAGAACTAACTTTTTTTGAAAGAGAGACTGTAATTCTAATTTTTTTTGTTTGTAAAATGTTCCAGCTCAGGTATAGAATTCTGGTAATTTCTCCCCTCCAACTTTTCCCCTTACATATGTAAAATTTGTAATCTGTCTTGGTATTTTTAAAAATTATGTGTTTCAACTCACCTGATCCATCTGATTACAAGAATTAAGTTTTTACTTTACCTAATAGTTATAACTGGAGTTCCCTGGTGGTGTAGTAGCTAGGCTTCCACACTGTCAACTCTGTGGCCTGGGTTCAATTCCCAGCCAGGGAACTACCCGCATAAAAAACAGATAAACAAACAAAATAATAGTTATAACCTGTGTCCTTTGGTTCATTTATCATATATTTTTGAAGCATTTAATTATTTATTGGTATTTGAACATTTTTATAACTTTTTTCTGTCCCCCAAGTGCGGTTTTATAGATTATGTAACTTTGCATTTGTATGAGAAGGAGGGCGAGAGACTGAAAGATGTTTTAGTACATGGTACCTTCTATCATTGATGATTTAAAGATTTTCACTTGACAGTTTTTATCAGAAGCATAGTGTGTTTCATACAAAGGGATATTTTGGCATAGCTGGCTTGCTTTGGTTTGAAAATGTAGTTGGACTGCTTGGCTAATCATCAGAGTTTGGAATATTGATTCTAATTAACTACAGTAGTAGCTCACAATAGACTGGCAGTTATGTTGGGAATCTCCCCTATTAATACAACCATCTCTAAAGTGATGGATTTTAGGAGCAGCATGGGTAGGCTGAGATTAAGATTGAGTGTGATATAGGCAAAACTTGGTTATTAGAGACATGTTCAGAGAGATGGATATCTGGTACAGCATGCCAATGAGCATGAATGACTTAAAATCTTGATTTAGTTAGCTAAAGGCATTAGCAGGATTGGTAGACTAAGAAGGTTTAAAATTTGTTCTGTTTGTAGGTAGTAAGTAATCAGGACTAGGGCAACAAAGATGGAAGACTCTTAAATTTCCTGTGAGAGAAAGTTTTCTAGTTTAGGAAATTGCTTTTTCCTCCTGTAATGTCTTTCATATATAAATACAGCAGCAGTCCCTTCATGTTCTGTTGCATACAACCTTATGGGAAGCCCCAAATTTCTTTGAAGCCTCTTGTTTCACTTAAAAATTCAGATAAATTTTGCATTCTAAGGTGGTGAACTTATTATGCATCAAGTTGACAATGCACTGTGGAATTGTATGCCTGAAACCTATGTAATCCTTGCTAACAGATGTCACCCCAATAAGTCTAACAATAAAAATGAATTAAAAAAAAAAAAAAAAAATTTTGCATTCTATCCCGTATGTTCATGTTTGAGCTAATGCAAAAATGTTTCATTAGTGGCCAGTGAAAATACTTTTTTCCCCCCAAAAAAATTTTTTTTGGTAAAATTGATATTCCAGAAAGAAGCACAAGTTTATTGTATGACTTTGAGTGCCTACTGGCATATTGCCATATTCCCAGAGCTATATGTACACCATTTCCCTATATATTTTTCTTTAATTATGTACAGTTTGGAAATTTCATTTTTAGGTAAACTCAGAAGTACAAATTTCTTTAATCAGTTTTCTTCTTTCTCAAACTCTGACAGGCTGCTTCAGGAAGATAAGGCTGGCTATTAGACTTCAAGGATTTTTAAAAAAAAAAAAAAAAAAGGAAAAAGTTCCATAGAATCTAGTGCTGTGCATCTCCCATATACTGTTGTGTACTTATTCTTTGGCTGGCACTGTGTTCAGTGTTAGGGGTACAATGACTAAAATTTACTAAAATGACAAAGTTTTTGGCTTCAGTTCTTTAAAAACTTTTGAGTATAAAAAGGTTGTAACATATTGACAAGTTAAAGAAGCAGGTAAACATTCAATTTGTATGATTTGTTTACATTTTTCTCTTGGTTTAGAAATTATGTACTTTATTAATCCCCATTAATCATTATTTTATGTAGTCAATATTTATGTTAATATTAACTGTAAAAATTGTTTAAATAATATTTGGTTAAATATTGACAAATTATTATACATTGCCATAATAGTTTGTTACATTTGTGACATTTGAGTATAGCGATTAAGAGAATGGACTGTGGAGTTAGACTACTTGTGCTCAAAGTCAAGGATTTCAGTATCTGAAATAGAAACACTAGTACCTTTTCTTCAAAGGACATCTTTTAGAAGTTCCTTTTAATAAGAGTTTGTTGGTAGTAAACTTTGTTTTTGTTTGTGTGGAATTGTCTTTCATTTCATTCTTGTTCTTGAAAGATGATTTTCTGAATATCTAGATTAACAATGATTTTACCACTTTGAATTATATTGTCCTATCTTCTGGCTTTCATTCTTTCATTTGAGAAGGCAGGGTCAGTCCAATTGTCTTTCCTTTGTATTTAGTCTGTCTTTTGTGTTGGGATGTTCTCTTTTTTTTTTTTTTTACTAGAAATAAACTTTAAATTGAGTGTAATGCATGGATATTAAGTGTACAATTCAATGAGTTTCAATAATTATAACCCAGTGGAACTACTACTCCTATCAAGATACAGAGCATTTATGCCAACATAGGCAGTTATCTCATAGCTATTTCTTCTAGGCAGTCTCTACCTCATCCTACAATAGGCAATAAATACTATAATTTCTGTAATCATAGTTTAGTTTTATCTGTTCTTGAACTTCATATAAATGGAACTATACAAAATTGACTCCTGTTTATGGTTTCTTTCACTGAACATAAGATCTATGAAATTCATCTGTGTTGTGTTTATGAGAAGTTGATTCTTTTTTATTGCTGAGTACTATTTCATTGTATGAATACTCATATATCAAGGATAGATATTTGAGTTATATGGGATTATGATGAATAAAGCTTTTTAAAGTATTCTTGTACAAGTCTGTGTGTGGACATAATGTTTTCATTCTCTGCGGTAAATCCTAGGAGTGAAATTGCTAGGTAATAGTGTAGGTGTATTTTTAACATTTTATTTTACATCTCCATCAGCAGTGTTTGGGAATACTAGTTGTTCCATATCATCACTAATATTGGGTGTTGTTGGTCTTTTTAACTTTAGCCTTAGTCATTGGGTATCTAAGTGGTATCTTGTGGTTTTAATTTGAATCTCCCTAATGACAAATGATGTTGAGCACCTTTTTGTGTGATATTAGTCATTTATATATCATTCATGGTGGGATGTCTTTGCCCATTTTAAAAACTGGGTTGCTACTTTATTGTTGATGTGTTTTTATGTATTTTGGATGTAGGTCTTTATTGAATATATGTATTACATATATTTTCTTCCAGTTTGTGACTTATGCAGTATACTGCATAGCAATAAAAAGGAACAAACTACTGACATCAGATACAGTGTGAATCCCTAGACATTAGATTGAATGACAGAAGCTAAAAGTAAAATAGTACTGCTGTATGATTCCACTTGAAGCTCAAAAAAAAGAAAAAATAATCTGTAGTGACAGAAGTTGCTTGTTCACCTGTGCTTTTTAAGAATAATTATCATTACATAGATGGTTTCTCAGGATTTATAGTCTGCTGCTACATTGCTGAGAACAATTTTCAAGATTAAAAATGAAAAATGTTTTGTTTCTTTTTTAAAAACACCTGCTGACTGTCATTGCCAGGAGTCTGCTCCCTTTTTATTACAGGTGTATAATATTTCTGCCTTATGTATTAAAAATACTTTCCTGACTTTGGGAATCTGGGTAAAGAGTAAAGGGAATTTCTTTTATGATTTTAGCAACTTCTCTGTAATCCTAAAATTATTTCAAAATAAAAAGTTAGGAAAAAAACCTTCTAGTTTTAACTTTAGAAATTAATTAATATTTATAATTCTGAGTTTTAAACAACCAAGTTAGAAATTTGGAATGCAATCAGTTTACAGTTTAGGGCTATCTGTACTACATTTGAGTCTTCGTATCAATTCACTGTAACAGCTTTTTTCTTGCTGTAAAATATTTTGTCTTTTGCCTTTGGCATTTTGCATTATTTTCCAACTTCTTTATCTTGGTCTGCATTCCAAAGAATGAAATCTGTGCTTTTCTTAAAATGTATCTTTAAAGGGCATAGAACTAGACAGAATCTCAAGCCCAAGTAAGATACGGGAAAGGTTGTTGGATAAGCATCTGACAGTTTAGATCCAGGATGGCAAATACCTGTCACATACTATCTGCTTCCCTCCATTTCAGCTTTTGCTCTTTGATCACAGTGCTCTTTGTCTTCCATAGTCTTTAACCATAGCTGTCTGTTGCCAGTTGATTTCAGTTGGCATGAATGACAAAGTTGCTTAATATTTCTGATTTAGAAGATTATTTAGGAGAAAAATGTCTGGAATATTTAGTCTTATAAATAATGAACTATTCCATCCATTCTATGAAGTAACAACCATAATTTTAGAAGCCCAGTTATTAAAAGAATACCTTAATTATTTCTTGTCACTTAAATTTTCAGGTATTTGTGAAGCCAATTGACTTCTATTTTAATAGAATATTCTTAAAGTGTCATGGTTTTTTAAAAATCCACATACTTGAATGTCACATCTTTAACATATTTGGTGACCTTTTCATAACGTTATTTAATTTTATTCTTGTGTTTTCCTCTGATTTTTAAGGAGTGGACCTATCCTATGAGACGAGAGATGCAGGTATGATTATCTTTTTGTTTAACCAAGTAAACCTATATTACTATCATTATAAAATAATCTAATTTCACAAAGTATTCAAATCCTTTGTGACTCATCTGTTCACTCATGATCTGTAGGTTCATTGCTAAGTGTTAAATTTTAATAAACTGGTGCAACAGTAATTGCGGTTTTGCATCGTTGAAATTTGCCGTTTGATATTGAAATACATTCTTAAATGTAGTTAGGTTATACATCATTTTAATGCACATTTCTCGCTTTGTTTTTTTGCTAATGACTTATTACTTGCTGTTTGTTTTACATTTATTTTAGACTATGGAAATGATGTTAGAAAAAAAGCAAATTCAAGCAATTTTCTTATTCAAGTTCAAAATGGGTCTTAAAGCAGCTGAGGCAACTTACAACATCAATAATGCATTTGGTCCAGGAGCTGCTAATGAACTATAGTGCAGTGGTATAGTGGTGGTCAAAAAGATTTCAAAGGAGACAAGAGCCTTGAAGATAAGGAGGGGGGGGGGGTGGCCAACCTTAGGAAGTTGACAGTGACCAATTAAGAGCAATCATCAAGGCTGATCTTCTTACAACTACACAAGAAGTTGTTGAAGAACTCAAAGGTTGGTTGGCATTTGAAGCAAATTGAAAAGGTGAAAGAGCTGAATAAGTGGGTGCCTCATGAGCTGACCAGAAATTTTAAAAATTGTCATTTTTTAAGTGTTACCTTCTCTTATTCTATGCAACAATGTTTCTCGATGGAATTGTGATGTGCAACAAAATGGATTTATATGACAACCGGTGACGACCAGCTCAGTGATTGGACCAAGAAGCAGCTCCAAAGTACTTCCCAAAGCCAAACTTGCAGCAAAAAAGGTCATGGTTACAGTTTGATGGTCTGCTGCCAGTCTGATCCACTAAAGCTTTCTGAATCCCAGCAAACTATTACGTCTGAGAAGTATGCTCTGCACATCAGTGAGGTGCACTGAAAATTGCAATGCCTGTAGCCAGCATTGATCAACAGAAAGGGCCCAGTTCTTCTCCACAACAGTGCCTAAACACATGTCACACAACCAGTGCCTCAAAAATTGAACGAATTGGGCTACGAACTTTTGTCTCATCCGTTATATTCACCTGACTTCTCGCCAACTGACTACCACTTCTTCAAGCATCTCTACAACTTTTTGCAAGGAAAACACTTTCACAACCAGCAGGATGCAGAAAATGCTTTCCAAGAGTTTGTTGAATCCCAAAGCACGGATTTTTACACTGCAGGAATGAACAAACTTATTTCTCTCTGGCAAAA
The DNA here is from genome assembly GCA_004026885.1 of Lyroderma lyra. Taxonomy (NCBI): domain Eukaryota; kingdom Metazoa; phylum Chordata; class Mammalia; order Chiroptera; family Megadermatidae; genus Lyroderma; species Lyroderma lyra. The sequence goes on from PVJL010001050.1 coordinate 266,410, forward strand.
ATGTGCTGATTGTAATGGTTTCTATTTAGATTAGTAAAGATGTGTTTGAGCCTAGTTATAATGATTTAAAATTCACGGTCCGAAACCGCAATTTACTTTTGCATCAACCATGATTAACTTTAAGTATGGTTATTTAAGGTTAATCATGGATCTTAAAAAGATGGGAAGTGAAGTGTTGCCTTTCTTCCTTAGAATGGAACCATGGGCCTAGTAATATATTTATGTGGTTAATGAGTCACTTTGTTTTTTCACATCTGAAAAATTGGGTACAAATATCTATTCCTTTTTGAAAGCAGTTTGCTGTGTTTCTCTAGTTTAGATAAGTTCAAGAGAGTTGACTATATGTAGAAAGCTGTCAATTGGCCTGTATCATACCCTGCATACTAATATACTGTATTATGCAAGAGCTGTCTGGAAGTATCTAGCCATGCAATATGAAAAATAGAGACATTTATGGTTGAAATTTTTTCTGGACAGCCATCATATAGTAATTTCCAATTAACTTTCATAACTAATTCCTCTGGAAAATTGGTTTGAATATTTCCAGTATGGAATAAATTAAAGTGATAGCTAACCCTCATAGTAGTAGTTCATTTTTCTTTTGCATCTGTCACTACTTACAGTCAATTCTGCTAGTCCTAGGATCAAGTAGTGTCTTCCATTCTTGGGAATCTTTTGACTTGTAAAATTCTTTTTCCTTTCTATCTTAGTGAAAATTCACTTTTTAAAAAAATGTGAGTATCTGTGAGGCATTTAATTTGGTGCTATGGGGAGATGTTTTAAAACTGCTTATAAAAGCACTATTGTCATTAAAACTGGGGGAAAAGCACTATAAAGTTGAAATATCTGGAATATTTGATTTTTCAGAACTGTATTTCAACTTTGAATGTCTCATTTGCTATATATAAAGCATATCTACATTTTTCTTTCCAGTCATTTGCTCAGTGTGGCAGGGTAATGCTCCCTAAATAACAGGCTTTTTAGCAAATTAATATACAACTATGAAAAGTTCCCACAAATCTACTTTTATGGTATGTATTTCACATAGATTTAAGTTGCTGATGGTAAATATCTTAATTTTTTTTCTAGGAAATTTTACCTGGATTGTTTTTAGGTCCATATTCTTCTGCTATGAAAAGCAAGGTATGAATTTTAGGTTAAGTTCATGAAGAAACTCTAGTAACCAACATTTTTGGAGTAAATATTTTTTAGTAGTAAGAGTTTTATTTGAGGAAGGTCCACAGATAAAGCATGTTAACAGTAATTGTCACTCTGGAGTACCTACCTCTTTCCAGATTTTACTAGAGCAGTGATTGTCAAGTGTTTCAAGACAAATGAGGTTTTCTGTTTTATTTTTCTCATGAAACCCAAAGATTTACCAAATAATGGACCTTTATTTAGTAATTTATTTACCCTCTAAAATATTAGACATCTGTAATTGCTAATCATAACTTTTGAGCAATATGAGTTAACAATTAAAACCCAAAGTAAGGGTATTTAACATTTTAATGCCCTACAACGATGTTGGAAAGGTGGGGTGTTTGTTTTGTTTTAAATACTTTGGAAAAGAGAGGGTAGATAACTGTAGACTCAAGTGTGACTTAACTTTGTAAAAGACAAACAACAGTTGTTGCCCACACAATGTAGTATTCACAAAGTACTGGTCTTCAAGATGGTTTTGGATTATTTGCTTTTTGTATTGTCACTGTACTTTATAAAGATAACTGTTATACCATCTGTCATATAAAATTAAAAGTGTTTACAGATCTGTCTCTTCAAAGCCTCTTCCCTCTCAGTGTCACCATGGTCTTGCTAGACTGAGGAAAAGCTTTTATGGCAAAATTTGATTATTTCCCACCCTGAGTCACCCATATTTCTTTTTATACCATCATTTCAAATGTATGTAACAACAACAAAACAAAAAGTTATAATGGGGATAAACATGAGGGAATAACTCCTTTTCTAATATTTATTATTTAAGCCTTTTATTACATTCAAATACAGTTTTAATAAAAGGAACAAAAGTAAGGCTCTTTGTATCTAGTGAAGTATTTCTTTTGTAAAACTTTTCTGTTGTTTATAGGTATGATATGATCATACTTTCTTTGCTATTGCATTTGGGTTCTATTTTGATAAGGTTTGTTTTTACTTAGTAATCATCTAATGTGCCTTCAAAGCCTGGCTTATCCACAATTACGTATGTCATAGTGTGTCTCATTAATATATGAAAATTTCTTCATATGTCATGGATCAAGTATATACAAAGGAATGAATGTTGACTTCATTTTGGAATTTGGATAAATGTGAATATAGAACATTGATTAATTATTAATTCTACCAAATGCTTACCTCCCTTCTCCAAACTCAGCATATACTCAGGAAATAACAAAGATTGTTGAACTCTATGCCAAACAGTAAATTTTGCTACAAAAATCAATATTTAAAACTTTTGGGGAGTTCCCTGATGGTGTAGTGGCTTAAGGCTTCGGTGCTGGCGCTGTCAGTGCTGCGGCCTGGGTTCGATTCCCAGCCAGGGAGCTACCCACATACCAAAAAGCAAAAAAAAAAAAAAAAAAAAAAAAACTTTTGAAAACTGTATTTTTTAGCTCAGGCTGCTATGCTAAAATGACATAGACTGGGTGGCTTCAACAACAGACATTTATTTCTCACAGTTCTGGAGGCTGTGAAATCTGAGGTCAGGTTGCCAACAAGATTAGGTTTTGGTGAGTGCCCTCTTCCTGGCTTTCCAAAGGCTGCCTCCTTGCTGTATCTTCACATGGTAGAGAGAAAGCTCTGATGAGAGCGCTCATTACATCATGGGGCTCCACTTCTCATAACATCATCTAAACCAGTTACCTTAAGTATCTTTAATCAAATTGTAATACCTTCCAAAGGTTAGGGCTTCAGCACTATGAGTTTTAAGGGGACAAACATTCAGTTCATAACATATATAAATTATCTTTTGACTTCTCTCATGAATTATTAGTTTTACTATTCTGGACTATTTAATGCAGAACATAGGAATTAAATATATAGAGAAACTCAAGAGTCTTCTGATTCCCCATATCAGCATCATTTGTTCATTAATTTGTTGAACAACTATTATGTTCCATGCACTGTTTCACATACTTAATATGAATCAGTGAACAAAACCCTTGTTCTCATGGAATTTACATTCCAGCTATTAAAATAATATCTGTAAATTCACTGAAACCTATAATCACTTGAAAATAAAAATTTTATATTTTCTAGAATTCTTACATTAAATTACTCTATAATTTAAGCCAAAAAAGTACCGCAGAATATAATATTTGAAGTTACCTTTTTTTACTTTAGTGGAATTTTAAAACCATGAAAGGTTTAATTAGAGTCTGTGAATTGTATAAATTAATTCTGCCCTATAGTAGAAAAAGTATACTGGAAAAGCCTGGGAGTAATGTAGAGATTTGGGCTCTGGTACTGCTATTAACTAGGTCAGTGATGTTGAATGACTGTTTATGTCTTAGTAAATCCCCTCTAAAGAAAAGAGATTATAGTCAACATGTGTAACTTTATTAAACACTTGACATGTGCCATAGGCACTAATGCCAAACACCTTATATATGATCTTTTATATAATTTTTACAACCACTTAGTGAATAGGCAGTGTTTTCCCCATTTTCACATGAGAATATGAAGCCATAGCTCGCGTCGTTAGCGGAACTGGGAAATTAAGTTTGGACTCTGATGACTCCAAAGCCCATGCCTTTGACTGCTATGTAGTATTGTTTTCCAAATAAATTATCTTTAAGGTTCCATCAGGCTCGAAAATTATAGATGTAAAATAATCCTATTAGCCTTCTGAGGACATTTACTGTATTAATCTTGAATCACTTCAGATATATTATTTTAAAATTAGCTTTAATTCCCGTATTAATTTTATTGTTGAATCATGTATTTTTAAACATTTGATGTTTTGTATTTTAAACTGTTTCTTTCATGCCTCTTTTTTTTTTTTTTTTAACAGCTACCTATACTACAGAAACATGGAATAACCCATATAATATGTATAAGACAAAATATTGAAGCAAACTTTATTAAACCAAACTTTCAACAATCATTTAGGTAAGAACTATGATTCATTAAAATGCTAAGAGTAGCAAACATGTAATACAGTTTTTATTTTGCTGATTTTATTATATCAGACTTTCTTCTGTACATAACCATTTTATAGAGATAGGTTGTATAATACATTCCTTTAAAATTCTTTAAGTAATTCATGCACATAGTGAAGAATTCTAAAGGTTCTAAAGACTATACTGGAAAGTAGGTTTCCCTACTTTCTAGCCCCTTGATACTCAATTCCCCTTCTAAAGGAATCCATTGTTAACTTCTTTTTGAGTATCCTTCTAGAGTTTTGTTACATATAAAATAAACTTTGATTTTTTACACTGGCTTTGTAAAAAGTGTTTATGTTTTAGAGATTGCTCCATATTATTACTTAGAAACTTGCATTATTCTTTTTAAGTTGCATAGTAATCCACTGTGACAACACTAAAATTTCCCTCCTATTGTTGGACATTAGATTTTTTCCAGACTTGCTAATATAGCATATAGTATCAGTGTACATATCATTTAATTCATTTGTGAATATATCAATAGCATATATTTATAGACGTGGATCAAAGAATATGAGCATTTAAAATTTTAATAGATGTTCAGTGAGTTGTATCAGTTTACATTTCCACTATCCAGTGTTATGGAAATAACTTCTTTTTGGTATACAAGGGCTGTCCAGAAAAAATCCAGCTGTAGATGCGTCTGATTTTCATATTACATGGCTAGATACTTTCTGGACAGCCTCATATCTCCAAGACAGAATTAGGAAGCATCTAAATTTTTTTCAAATATCCTGGAGTGAAAATTATGTTCATATAGTTTTAATTTGCCTTTCCCATTTATTTTATAATGGGTGCTATTGAACATCTAGTGGTTTTTATTGTTCATTTTAACTTTATTTTAAAAATAAAGACTATATTATACATGGTATAAAAGGGTACATAATGAAAGTAAGTCTCTTTCTTCTTCTAAACTAAGACACCTCACTTTTCTCCTGGGAGGCAGCTACTGTTAAAACTCTTCCTTGAATATCATTCTAGAGATATTTTGTATCTTTATAAAAGCATGTATGTTTAAAATATTTTAATGCTCTGCTTTGTTGTTTGTAAAAATGAAAACAATCTGGATGTTCAGCAATACAAGACACTATAAAATATGTTGTGTAAACATACAATAGAATACCATAACCATGAAAAAGAATGTAGTATCTCTGTATATTAAGAAAAATCAAGGTGTAGAACTATGTGTATCTCAGTGTGTTTTAAAAGTATATGCAATACATTAGGCATATATATTGTATATGCATAGAAAATTTCTAGAACTAGAAACTTGACAGTAATTGCTTCTTAAAAGGGAAATTCAGGGTCTGGGATGATAGAGGGGTCTATTTTTTATTGGAAATATTTTTATACTGTTAGAACTTTTGACTGTGTACACATTTATTTCTCAGTTAATAAAAAAGGAATGTCTATATTCTAAGATAAAATAGATTGACTTTTTTTCTAATTGTTTAAGAAATACTTGTCCTTTATAGATACTTTGGAAAAAATGGGAATGATACCAAGATAAATGTAATGGTTAGGTCTATCCAATCACTTTAAGATGCAGTTGTCAGAATCTGTATGGGTTTTACATTAGCTTATTCTTGGGTCCTGAGCTTCAGCTACTCTAATAAACCCTGAATTTATTGATATTGTTACCACCTAAATAATCATTAAAAAACAATATTGGCTTTACAAATTAATTTCACAACTTACTTACCTACAGTTGGTGGTCTTTGGTAGGTTAGAAATGGAAGTTTTTCGCAAAATAAAAAAACCATAGCATATAAATAATGCCTCATTTTTCCAGAGTATAAAATTCCGGGACAGATAATTTCATAGTAGTTGTTTTTTTTTTTTTTCCGCACTACTGAAGTTTAGTACAAACAGTGAATATTTGACTTATGGTTTCATCTGCCCTCTCTTTTGATTAGCTCTTTATCTTTTAGATGGTGGGCTTCTGAATTTTCCTCTGTAGAATTGTAAAGTGATAGAGGTGGGTCACTGGGCCACTCAGAGGAGAATCTTCTGATCACTTTTTGTCTATTTTTTATATCCACTCATACCTGGAGGAATTTCTTCCTACTTGTGATTTTTTTTATTTTAATCACATATTTTTTGTACTAAACTAGTGAGAAATGTTAACATTATTTGAGGATTTAAATGTTGTGCCTTCAGGCAAGCAATATAAAATCTATCGCCCAGTTCTTGGGAATATGACACTTGGAAAGGTGTTTTGCATTCTTTTCATTGTTGCCAAGGAATTTTCAAAGCTTTTTATACTTAAAGAGAGTTTTATCTGAAAGTATGCTTATCACAAAATGTTCTATTTTCAGATATTTAGTCTTGGATATTGCAGATAATCCAGTTGAAAATATAATACGGTTTTTTCCCATGGTAGGTATCAGTATTTTAATATCATTTAAAATTTATTGGTTTGACCTCTTAATTGTGGTTCTGCAACTTCTACTTTGTTATGACTGACAATTTGGGGATTATGTATTTTTTAAAATTTATTATATTTAAAACCTTTTTATGATCTTCAAAAATTTGAGAAATCACACTTTGAATTTATTAAATTCAAATTAATTTCTAGCTCCTGTATAATTTTAAGTTGTATGCTTGTATTTGTAGCATTTTGGAAATTTCTTGAATTAATGTAATTTTTATTCATATAAATTAGTGGGAAATTATTTTCAATAGATTTTGTTTCAATATATATGTATTTTATGCTTATGTTAATCCACATTTTTTTATAACACATTGTCTTTACCTTTAGACTAAAGAATTTATCGATGGGAGCTTACAAACTGGAGGTAAATAGTATTTCCTTTACTTAGCTAATGTTTATTTTAGAAGATTATTTGTTAAGTTTTTAGTTAGTATTCATGTTAAGTGCAGGATATAGAACTTGTAATTACATAATGTACTATTCCAAAATTTGTGTTTTTCTGACTTGTTTCTTTAGGTAGGCTTTCCTAAATATCTCTATATAACTATTTTCAAATTCTGAGTCAGCTTTAAATCTTCTTAACCTAAGAGTGTTGTGTTCTCTAGTTAGTATAAATAAATTATAAAGATTTGAATATCAATGACTAACCAGGTGGTATGTTTAAAATAGAAAATGTTTTAAGAAAAGATTTATTTTATTGTGGTATGGTATATGGTTTCAATATGTTTTAACTGTTGAATCAGATGTCTATCAGAGTAAGTATTTTTTGTTTTTCAGGAAAAGTTCTTGTCCATGGAAATGCAGGGATCTCCAGGAGGTATGAAGTTACAGATACTCTTTTTTTCTCTAGTATTTAATTAATGAGTTGTATTTCCTGTTTTTCTCTAAAATTTTTTTCCCTCTCTTCAGTGCTGCCTTTGTTATTGCATATATTATGGAAACATTTGGAATGAAGTACAGGTAAGAAAGTATTCTGAAATTTAAATTCTTATTAAAATGAAGCTTAATGGAGATGGTTTGGGAGTCTGAAGTTAATAGTCTCTTGATTTTGTCATCTACTCATGTTTGATTCAGTCTCTTAACCTTTGTAGCTTGTCTGCCTTAATCTACTGAGGCCAATATTTTTTTATTTTAGGGAACTAGTGCTGTTATTTTTAGAAGTCAAGGTTGTTATAATTAGAGTAACCCATTACTAGGGAATTGGTTAGTCTGAATTTAAAAACTTCGACACAGATGTTGCTTTCCTTGCTTAAAAGCTAATTTATTATATTTTCCTCTAATAGTAATTGGATGAAAAATTACCTAGAAATTGTTTTAGCTTCCACTCTAAATTTAGTATAGTTTTTCTTAGCCCAAATCATCTTTTCCAAAGCATGCTGCATAGATAAAATATAAGTGGGGTGGGTCATTATCTTCTTGTCCTGAAACAAAACAAAAACCTGTATAGTGTTTCCTTTCTTAGTGTGTCTTGTTGTGCAAGTTAGAAATCTTGTAATCATTGACACCCCTTTCTCTTTCACTCCTTATCTCCCATACTGATCCATTACCAAATCCTGCCTGTTTTGTCCTAAAGTATACACTGAGTCTGCATCTTGTTCTTCATTATTTAATTTCCATAATCCAGACTCCACTTGAGTCTCCCTTGGACTCTTCCAGTAGTCGCCTTCTTACTGGTCGCCTGTATATTTTCCTTCTCCAGTCTGTTCTATTACCCACACTGCAGTTGCAATAATCTTTTCAAAAGATAAATCTGATCTGATTATATAATCCCTTATCCCAAGATGCTCTCAAACATTTCCTATCCTCAGTAATTCTTAACATGGCCAGTGAGACCTTGCATGACATGTACCCATATCCTCTCCATCCTTGTATCATGTTCCCACATTACCCTCTTTATTTGAGCTATGTTCAGCACTGGATCCATATGCCTGACACAGAGTAGAAATTCAAATGCTTATTTAGGTTTTAATTTTGGTATCCTTTCTGTTTAAATATAAGGGAAAAGTTTTTAGTTCTTAAATAAATTGAATACAAATGCTTTCTTTAATTGAGAAAGTTGAACAAATTTTGGGAGACTTTGTTTTATATATTTTCTTTATTTGGTGTCTTGTCAGTAATATTAATAGTGAAAATAAATTCCATTTATTGGGCCTCTGCAATGTTTCAGGTACTATTCTAGGTATTTTTATCTCACTCATTTAAGCCTCACAACACAAGGAAGTAGATACACTTCTCATTTAACTAATGAGAATACTTTGAATGTGTACCATGTGACAGTTGCTATACAAAGTGCTTTATACTTATTTCCCACCTTCACATAGCCCTGCAAGATAAATATAATCACACTTTGTAGATGAGAAAAATAAAGCTTAGAAAAGTTGAGCAACTTCCCCTAGAACACACAGCTGCTAAGCAGAGGGATTGTGATAAGTCTCACCATGCTGTCAGGTTTTTTAAACTACAACTCACTACCCCTCTGGAGTTCAAGCTATATGTTTATGATTTCCTATTTTAGGTAAATTTTCACATCATTTCCTATTTTGGGTAAATTCTTGAAAAATTGAGATTAATTCATGAAATAATAACATGACCTTAATTTTCGTTTTCTGTTTTCAGAGATGCATTTGCTTATGTTCAAGAAAGAAGATTTTGTATTAATCCTAATGCTGGATTTGTCCATCAACTTCAGGTAACTTCTCTCTTCCTCTTGAAAGTAGTCAGAAAGTAGGGTAATTAAACTCTTATGTCTACATGATTTTAGATATAGAGTTTACTTTGTAAATACTTAAAAAATTATCTAATTTGATTCTTTAAATTTATATATCTAGTTAAAAGAATTTTCTTAAAAGCTACCTTTACCAAGAAAACAGGATGAAATCTTAAGGAAAATAATAGAAATTCCTTCAACTTTATTCTCCACTTTGATCATACACACATAGCATAAGAGTTTTGATTCTAAGTACTACATAGAACAGCTTTATCTATTTTATATGCTTTATCTTTTCCATATTGTTTCAGATTTTGTTGGTGCCTGAAACTCTCACTAAAAAGAGATTAAGATAAATCTGTTAATTATCTGATTAGACTAGTTTGTTTCTAAGAAGGAAAATCATAGATTGAAGAATGTGCTCTGGCTGATTTTAGTCATGCAGGAATAAATCTCACATTGAGACATCAAGTGCATTACAATATGGGTTGTCTCAGTTACCATACTTGAAATTTTGTCTCATTTTTGTTTTCAGTTTACTTTTAATTTTTCCTTCATTTAAACGAGTAGTATCTCTGTCTTCATCTTGTTTATGTAAAATTTTTAATTTTTTATAGTTAAATAATACAAAGCTAACTTCAATTTATAAGTTTCTTTACCTTTTAACCATGTTCTGTAAAAAGTCTCCTTTTAAACTGATTTTTGTATTTGAAAAAAGTAATATACACATATACTCATGGTTAAATTTTTTAAAATTCAACAATGCTAAGGAGAATACACAGAAAATGTCTCCTTAATAGTATATCTTAAAAATCATTCTAAAGCGGTATATATACATCTACCTACAAAATATTTTTATGTGTATATGTACATATGTGTACGTGTGCATCACAGTTTTATATGACCAATTTCTTAATTGTGGATCTTTAGATTGTTTCTAGCATTTCATGATTATAGGCAATATTAGAACAGTAGGTGCATCTCTGTTTACTTGTATGAACATACCTGTAAGATAATTGATCAAAGTGTAACTGCTGGGTCAGGGTGCACTTGAAATTTGATGTTGTCTAAGTGATTCTAAAGAGGCTGAAATAATGTAAACTTACATCACCAAGAAACAAGGAGTACGTGTTTCCCCATACCCTAATCAATACCAATAGCCAAAAGTATTTTTAAAAAATTTTGGTCATTTTTGTCATAGTGATAAAAGTAACAACTTCTTATGGTTTGCCCTTATGGTAGTTGGTCTTTTTTCTGGTTAGTTTGTAAGAGCTCTTTGTACATTAAGGAAATTTGTATTTAGGCCAGCTGATTTAAAATGCCATTTTTATTATATACCAAATTCTGATCCATACTTGGGTCTATTTATGGGCTTTGTATTCTGTTCCATTGATCTGCTTATTGCAAACCAATATCAAACAATCTTAAATACTAAACTGTTAGGTAAATAATTTGTGGTATGGTTCCAGATCTCCTCAGTGTTCTTTCTAGAATTTTCCTGACAAGCTCTCACATTTATTTTTTGGCATTAACTTTATTGGAAGGAGCCCTGTAGTCATTTTTATAATATCTACATTCACAATTCAAAAAGAAATGGCACCTTTAAATTTTGTCTTCCATTCTAAGAATATGTTTCATTTATTCAAGTGAACTTCTATATCTTTTAGTGTTTTAAGGTTTTCTCTGTACAGAATATATGCATTACTTATGTAATTTATTTCTAGATTTTTCTTCTCACTGTAAATGAAATTTTTCCAGTAACATTTTATGATTGGTTATTTGTATAAGGAAGTTACTGGTTTTTATTAAGTTTTCAGGTAGCAACCTTATTAAACTTTGATTCTAAAAATTTTTTCATTGATTTTCTTAGCTTTCATCTCCTTTAAATCATGATAATTTTGCCACTTTCTAAATTTTTTTTCTTATTGCTTTCTCATTGAATTTCATTCTCTCAAAACAATGATAAGTAATAGTGGTGATAGTATCGTACTTACCTTTATAATGCTCCAGTGGCAGAGAACACTTACTAACTACCAAGCAATTCATTGTGTGATACCCTAGTGTAAGCTTTGGCCTGCCTTGATTTACAGTCTCATTGATAAATGTGAAAAGATAGGAGTTTTAAGCCTCCATTTCTATTACAACAATATGGCACCAGATTTTTCAGTATAAATTAATAATACCAATCAATAGTAAACACATTAACCATTGTTTTGGGTATCCAAAAATTTCAGTGTATATTGATGTTAATTAAAATCTTTTTTAGGAATATGAAGCCATCTACCTAGCAAAATTAACAATACAGATGATGTCACCACTCCAGATAGAAAGGTCATTATCTGTTCATTCTGGTACCACAGGTAAGGATTTTTTCATTTTTGAGAAAGTTGGCAGGGTGAGAGATGAACTGTGCTACTGCTTAGATTAAAATAAGAGGAGTCTGAAGAAGGGACCATAAATACACTTAGATGATCTTAATAAAAATAAATGGTGATAAATAAACGAAAGTTTCAAGTTAGAGTGATTAATGTCTGCTACTTCAGTTTTTCTCTTGCTATCAATATTCCAATCCTTTCCTCTTTCTTCCCTATTTCTGAAAGCCCTTCTCCCCCATTTTCAAAGTTAGTAATTCCAGCACACTTGCAATCTTAATTTTTACCTTCCTTCTCCAAGACATTGTTACCCTTGTTTGCTCTTTTCTTTTTACAATACTGGAGCACTCATGGAATTTACTTATTTATGGTTTCTCTCTCCCAAAGTTCATGTCGATCTTATTTGAACCAACAGCCTTACAAGATGGGAAGAACAGGTTATATACCTTAGTGTTGGACCTGGAAATTGAGCACTGGTGATCTGATCCACAAGTCCAGCACTCTCTTCACTATATTGCACTGCCTGTAGTGATAATGCTATATATATCCAGCCCTCAGACACAGCTTTCTAGTTGTTACTGACTCTCTCTTTTACCACCTCTATCTACTCATTCCCAGATCCGCTATGATGTTTTCTCAGTACCTTTAAAATTCATTCCCTCTTTTATAGTACCCTTAATCTTAATCTAGTTCAGGCCCATATTGGCCTCCTATCCAGTCTCTTGTTGTTTGATTTGTTCTGTACATTATGGCCAGACTTATTTTCATTAAAGATAGTTCTAATTGCGATTATTTTTCCTTTATAAAAGCCTTCATTGGCTTAATTCCTGCAGAAGAAAACACATAGGTAGTGTCATAGGTAGTAATTAAAGGTCCTTCTTATTTGTATCTCTCTTCCTCTTTATGTATGTACTCCAGAAAACTGTACTACTGATGGTTTCCTGTGGGTGTCTTCTTTTCTCCACCTAGACAGCACTGCATTCAGTCTGTTCTTATAAACTTATTTCAGGTGTCATCTCAAGAAAAGATGATCCCTAGTCATCTATACCTCCTCACTTTGTGCCTTGCATTAGTTGTCTCTTACCTTCCTTAGGATGCAAGTGTAGCACCTCATCTGAAACTCAGTTTAGCAGCTGTATTTAGCCTTATGGCTAACACATTTTCTTCTTTACTGTAGTGTCCTAGTATTTGTATTTCTGTTCTTATTTGATTAATCTTACTATGGCACTTTAGTTTCATGTTGGAACCTACCCTCTGAATTAACATTATCGCTGTGATCAGCACCATGTTACCAGTTTAATTTTTGAAAGTTTTCCTCCATTATCTCTTTATGGAGGGATTCCTTGGGTTATTTGGGTAATTCATAACAAAGTTTGCTAAAAATCCAGCCCTGGGATTTTCATAGTGCATATGCATGGAAATACTTCATTAAAAATGAAACCATTACTAGTTGTAACATTAAGAAGTGAATTTATTTAAGTTCACATTATATGTTATGTTCATGCAATAAATTTTAGGCAGTTTGAAGAGAACACATGAAGAAGATGATGATTTTGGAAGCATGCAAGTGGCAACTGCACAGAATGGCTGACTCAACAGCAACATTATTGAGGATGTGAATTTCTATTTGGGAAGGAGAAAATACTAGAGACAATAATAATGTTAAATGGTAAAAACACAAGTAGTGTCTTTTCAGTTATATGTTGCTTCCAGACATGTTTCTACAACTTGTTGAGCAACATTTTAAAAAGATGTTGGACTTCTGCAGTAGATGGCACTGATGGTGTTACTCCTTTTCTTTCTTTCTTTCTTTTTTTTTTTAATAATTTACAGTTTTATTATAAACCAAGAATTTTGGACTTGCAAAGAGGTATTATGCAATAATGCACTTTTCATACTTGAAATTTATTTGTATGATATAAAGTTATTACTTTAAAAAATGCAAGTTAGAGGGATTTGTTTATAAAATCTGGGTAATTTATAACAAAAGAATTTCCTAAAGGTTGTTAACAATTCATTTTGTGTTCTATACTACATTTAAAAATAATTTTACAATTCATTTTTATGATGGAGCCTCTTACAGAAACATTAACAAATGCAGGAGCCTGCCGTATTTCTTTTTTAGTATGATTAAGTAGCTTACGTGCCCTTTTTTTTCTTCTCAGTTCCTTATTACTGATCTGTAAATCATGACATTAGCCACTACCCTTAGTTTAACATGATCCAGGTTATTGCTTCCTTTCCTGTTACCTTCCCAATTTGTTTAATCTAGAAAAAAATGTTGAATGAACAAAAGGTGTTTTGCTTTATAATACCAGATGCTTGAAAACAAGTTTTAGATTTTCAGGTGACTTTCCTGTTTGCATTTCTTAAAAGCCAAATGTGTTTGTTTAGAGTTGCTACGCCTGATTTTTTCCTTTGTCCAAAATCGTTCTAAATAGAATATAATAAACCAGTGTAGCACTATTTTTTTTCCAAATGAAACCCAAAAGAGAAGTGCCTTGCCTCATTAAAAATAATAAAATTAAATCCTCATGACCTCTAAATTAGTATGTAGAACAATGAAAAGTTTTATACATTTTTTTCTATGATAAATTACTTTAAAGTCTGAGGCTTGGAGAAACCTCAGTAAATTATTTGGAAATATTTACGCCTTCATTTTATGTTGTCTTAATGATTCTGTGAGATTGTTGGGGCTCAGACAGCAGCTTTTCTTTGAAGGTGCATTTATTGGGGAAAGTGATTTGTGGGAGACTTTACTGTACTTTAGTGTTTTAATCAGTTCTTTACATTGAGTTAATCCAAATTTCCCCCATAATTTGCATTAGCAAAGACACTTTATGGATCCTTGTTTCTGTATTTTTATTTTTTTTTATATATATGTGTGTGTGTGTGTGTGTGTGTATATGTTTATATATATGTTTATATATATGCGCGTGCACATACACATACATACATATACACACACACACATATATATATATAGTTCTAAGAAAACATTTTTGCTATTTTAAGTATGATATGTGAGGGAGGTGAGGAGTGTTTTTAACTTTTTATATGTAGGTTAGCACAAACAAAACTCCTTTCTGTCTCACTTTTCTCAGTCCTCCCTTGAGGTGCTTTACTTATGGGAATGATTTCCATGCATTCCCTTGGTACCAAGAGGTACTATGCAAGGTAACCTATTACATCAAGTTACCTGCTTTGCTTTCCTCCCTAAAATGTAGTAACACAGTAAAAGCTTGTTTTATCCAGCATAGCAGGAGAGTAGAAATGAATTAAAATTGCTTTTTGCTTCGTTAAGAGTTAATTCCTGTTAACCCAGCTGGTATTCCTCTACTGATCTCCCTTGCCTTTCTCTATTTTACCACCCTGAAATCAGCATATTGTTAATCCCATTGTGGTCATGTATTCCATAGTGATTAGGGCATTTGGTGTGGTGGTCTAGTAGAGTCAAGATTTGCAGAGTGTTTAGAAATTCAAGTTGGTGAAGTGCTAGATAACACAGCTTTCCTGTATATAGATCACTATTGGATAGGTCTACAAAGATCTCTCTTGTAATCTAATAATCTGTGATGCTTCATTCAGCAAAAATTTAAAAAGAATCTTCATAATAGTATATTTAGGTTTTAAAAATGAGGCAGTTTAGATTTTTAGAATTAGTTTCTTTAATATACATATCTTCTCTAGTAGTCTAGCCAAAAATACAGATTCTGTTATTATAATTTATAGCTGGTAATTTTCCACTTTTTCTAACCACTATTAATTTTTATGTTGTCACTAAAGTGCCTGCCCAGCACTGTACATTTAAACATTGTCTCTCACAACACTAGGAAAAGGAACTGTCATCTTCTTGAGTACAATATTAATGTGGATAAAACATATTTGTTTCTTTCGTATCAGAACATTACAGGTTTTTTTAAAATCTTGGATCCATTCTTCCACCTAATGTTCAATTAGTAGCTCTTCCTATTCTTCCTTCTATTTGGTTCCATTTCTGTAATTTCTTTCTTTCCATTTACGTTTTGTGATAGTTAACTATTATACATTTAACCAATCATGATTTATTTTCTAAAATTTTGAATAATGTATGAGTGATGTAGCACCCAACATTAAATATGTAATCTGGGCACAGAATTTAAAGTGAAATTGCATCAAAACCTAGGACAGCTGCTTTACTGTCCAGTTCGAAAGTTTGAAACTTATTGAAAATATTCAAACTGGAATGGCAGTATTCTTACTCTAATTTCAGTTAATTGGTTAATTGTTATTTTTATATCTATTAGATGTTTCAACAGCAGTTACTTAGGTTTATTTGTATCTACTCTGTGGTGGAAATGTTAAACAATGATAACTTGCTACAAACTCTCAACCACTTAACTTTTAGGGCAGAATATATGTTTGGGGGGATTTTGTGCTTCATCTGATTTTAGAAGTAATGTCAGAAGATGTTAAGCATGTCCTTTTCAAGAAAATATAAGGTTTCTAATTGTCTTATTACCATGGTAATTCAAGTGAATTAAAAGTATTTAACTACAATCTTGAACTAAAAAGTTGGATGTGTGTGTATGAGGTGTGGTAAAAAAAAATATGGTGAATGTTTAAATTTTAAAAATTTATTACAGTGAAAAACACATTGCCATTAATTCCCCTTAAAATACTCCCCTTTACACGTCACTTCTAGTATGGCAATTTCTGTCCAAAACATTAGTGTGCCCTTATCCACCTTATTCACCAGATCTGGCACCATGCGACTTCTGGCTCTTCCCCCAAGTGAAAATGACCATGAAAGGTAAATGTTTTGAATCGATTCAGGACATTTAGACAGCCACAGCAGCAAAACTAAAGACAAAAAAGAAGACTTCAGAACTGCTTCAGAAAGTTGCAAGAATGATGGGATAAGTGTGTTCAAAGTGAGGGGGATTTAATGGCGGTGTGTCTTTTATTATATAAACGTTCACTGTATTTTTTTAATCAAACCACACACAGACACACTGTCCAAAAGTGTCCAGCCATGTAATATAACAATGTTATATTGACAATGGCTGGATTTTTTTCTGGACAGCCCTCATATATAAATTTATATATGTAGATACACACACACACACACACAATATCAGGATCTCAACTTGATGTAAAGTAACTGAGCAGTTACCTGGCAGATTTTTTTAAATAACTGGCTTAATCCATAATTCATAACAAACTTAGATTCACTTTAGTATTTGTCCATTCATTCAACTATGCTCCAAAAAGGAAATGTTAGGGAATAGCTGAGAATTACTAAAAGACTTTTTTTTATTATTGGTTAGAAAAGTATGTTTCTAGGGTCTTTGAATGCTGGATTTTATTGTCTTACCCATCCATGGCAGCTAAAAAAAAAAAAAATCACTCAAAATATTCAGGTTTACATGTTAGCTCTCTTTTATAGGGAGTTGCCATACCTCACAGTTCAAAGTGTATTCTATAGATCAGTAACATTATACTGACATGTAATTGCTATTTACTATGCAGCAAAAATGATTCAAGAAAAATAACCTGTAGTGTCTGTGTAACCTTTGTATAGGCAACTGCTTAAGTTACTCTGCTTTTAACATTTGTACTTGGATAAAATGCTTATGTATATATAGGAATGTGTCAGTGCGAGATGCTGCTAGCCCAGACACAAAGTATTAAAATTATTTTGTGAAGATTGGTGGTTGTATTAAAACTGTTGTGCCATTATACCTCAAAAGGATTGAAAAGCTCATTTATCTTGCTTAGATTGTTGGCTTCTAGGTAGAAGTAACCTAGTTTTACTCACACAGATTAAGAAGGATAAATGAACATTGGAAATTGATAAGCATTTAAGAGCATTTTCCAAAACACTGTAGTCATACACACAAAAATACATGGTCAGTTATCCATGCAAGGCCCAAATTTCAGCTCAAGTATATTTTTAAGGATTAGTTGATCAAATGCAGAATTAATTGGAAGTGAGGGAATCCATGCCTGAAGGAAAGAGTAGGTAATCCATAGAAGTTTCCATCCCATTAAAAAAATACTTCTTTTACAGTACTCTTTTCTCCATCAGCCTACCTGCATATTCACTACACCATTATTTAGATACCACTAAAAGGCAAAAATATTGCTGAATAACTATGACAAGCCCTTGATCATAAAATACACATCTCAGAATCAGTGATACAAATATACAAAATATATGGGGCACACACACACAAAAAATCACAACTGCCATTTAATTATACCTTTTAAGAGCTTTTAACTGCTCAAAATTGTGAATATAGTTAATATAACATGTTTTATGCAGCTTTTTTTTATACTTGTTTATTCACAGTTCGGCTTAGAAAATCAAACATACTCTGGTTAACTAAAGCTAAATACAGGTCACCATTTTATTAAATGACTTTTTATATACTGTATCTTACCTATAACTGTTTCTTTTAGGGGAGATTTAAGATAAGACCTAAGAACACTATTTAAAGGAATTTATTTAAATTCCAACCTTATAATTTTACCTCAGATTGTTCAGTGGTAGGAAATGTAATAAAGTATTTCATTTTGCCTTTTATTAGGCTTACTTTTTAACATAGGTTTTTAATTACCAGAATGTATTTAATAAAGCTACTGTCATAACAAGGTTGTAGGACTCCTGTAAAGGCAAAACTAGCTTTTTGGCTTTCCTTAGAGACAGATCAATTCAACTGCATAGGCTATCAAGTAGATAAAGTATGCACTCTCTATTGGTGAAATACTTCTGTGGTTTTAGAAGGCCAACTTTAACTTACTGCATGGAAGGAGATGTGAAATCGTTAAGGTAGGTGTGAGTCAAATGAATGAGAAACAGGTGGTCTTTACTCCAAGTTTGTTTTAAAGAGTACACAACACTTAATTTTATGAACCATGACTTGACCTAATAGAGTTCAATAGAAGACTCAAGAAAAGCACATGCAACATTAGGATTCTAACAAAAGACTATTCATCACATAAACCAGTTTAATGTAACATGGAATGCAAAAGATTAGAACCATTAATAAAGTATCTAATTCTTTCTTCAACTTAAAAAAATAATTAAAATAAATAGTCAAAACAGGACAGTGCCCAGAACAATACCATTATAGTCACATTAAATAGAAAAGCTTCCATCAACATTTTAAGAATGTAACAAATACAGTATCATACGTTTTTAAATATTCCACTCAATTTTGTAATCTGTTTTTCATAAAAATATTCCTCAGCGAGACCCATGATAATAAAATCAGAAATCAGGTTAAAAATACACAATACACTAGGATTTGCTAGTTCACTGTTTAAAAGTATCTTATATTTGCCCTTAGGTATTTTAAATGAGTAATTATTATATTTTACCTATAAGACAGTTGGTACTTTCTCTGCATTAGAATTATATATAACATTTAGATGTATATTTAAATTGTTTTACTTTGAATCGTCACATTTTACAACTTAATTTTCATTTCTACTTTATAAGGCTGACCAAGTTATTTGCCAATACAGTATTATGATCAACAAAGTTGGGACTGTACTATATTTAGTTATATATAACTTACACAAATTATCAATTTCAGGTAATAATGGAAAATGACACAGCTCTATAATTGGTATTTAGATATGTTTCTTTGAAACAAATAATTTATGAATGTGATAAGAAACAGCCTTAATTCATTATATGCTTTTTTTTTAAATGAGCAGTACAGATAGCAAATACATAACTCTTTATTACCTATAATCTGACTACAAAGAAATGAAGCCAAATTTTAGAAAAATACAATGCAAGAAAAGATTCAAGTTAAAAATATATTCCTTTGGTTAAAAATCATCTTTATAATATTCATTTGTAATCTAAAGTCAACAGCATGTCCCACCAGCCCAAAGTAAATCTTCTAATGTCATATTTGTTGTATTATAATGTTTTTCAAACCAGTACTTAGAGAAGTCACTGGGCTGCAGCAAAGTATTTTAACTCTAGGAAGGGTATACAGCCTTGTTGGATTAGCTCCTTTGACAAATCTCTTTCTTAAAAGATTTTTACTTTAAAAACCTCCGACACATGTAGTTTTCTTCAGATACTGTATATCCAAACTTTTTATAGAAACCAACATTTTGTGGTAGACATTCAAGGGTAATCTTGTAACAGTTCAGTTTCTTGCTTAGCAAAGTAAGGGTTGATAATAACCTGAAATTTTAAAAATGGGAAGGGGAAAGGCAGAGCATTCGTTAATAGGAATGGATTTTAGTAACTTAATGTGAATGAACATTACTGATACAAAATAAGTTTAGGTTATGGTCTTTCAAATTTAAGTGGATAATATATTAAATCACTCAAAGCATTTTAGTTTGCTTCAAATATACTTTATCTGGTCATTTCCAGCCTGTTAATAAATAGGACAAATACTAAACTTACTCTAACCCTCTTTAAAAATAAGTTTTTAAGATATTGTTAACATTAAAATCTGTCAACCTTTTAAAAAATATGGTCCAGATTATGTTTTTTAAAGTTTTTTCTAATTGTATTCAACCTCTTAGAAACAGTCAACATTCAGACATAAAATGGGTAAATAATAGCTTTGTTTTTTATTGTTTTTAAATCTACTTTAGTATTTGTGACAGAATCAGATTAACTCTGGGTTGATCTGATTAATATGAAGTAGAAGCAAAGGAAAAAAATATACGTCTTTAAAAATCCTTAAAGAATCCAAACCTAGTATAAGACTTATTCTAACTGCCTTAGGAGTAAAAAATCTGAAAAAGATCTACAAAAATTTACCTGAGGTGTTTTCTCATGTTTGCATAGACTGAAAAATCATCAATTTGAAGACAGGACATCTTGAAGTTATAAAAGTTAAGACTAAGTGATAAGGACCAGAATACTAGAAATTGGTCTGTTTTGTTCACTGATATATCCCAAATACCTCAAATAGTTTCTGGCCCATAGCAGGTTCTTAATGTACATTAAGTGAATTCCTTAAAACTCAGAAGAAAGTTCATCTTGTAAAAAACAACCTATGAAAGTTATTTACATTTATTTTTTAAAACTTAGGTAAATGCATAGAGGATTAAACAGCAAATGCTTTTTAGTATTATGTTTCTAAAACTTAAGAGAATACTTCCTTTGTTTTTAAATACGACAAAGAAATGGGGAAATCACTTGACTCAGCCAAAGTTTCTGTTTTCAACAAGTATGAGAATATTATTAAAAGTAACTTAAAGATATTAGGGAGTTCCCTGGTGGTGTAGTGGCTTAAGGCTTCGGCGCTGGCGCTGTCAGTGCTGCGGCTTGGGTTCGATTCCCAGTCAGGGAGTTACCCACATACCAAAAAGCAAAAAAAAAGAAGATATTAACTGCCTGTAAAACAGTGTACTTCCAATTTCCAAATTATGGTAAAGCTAATATAAAAATACTTTATTTTTTCATTAAATTCAGTCTAACCTTTAAAGTGAGAATAGGTTCATAATGATGCCTAAAAGGAACTTCAAACAGAAGAACATGTTTAACAAGTATCTTGGCAAGAAGCTATATAAACTGAAAGACGAGAGCATCTAATTTATCCAGGGTTACCTTGTTTCTGCCTACTTACAGTTTGCCAAGCTGCTTTCCTCTGCATTCATCACTAACAACAACATCTTCTACTCTTCCTCTCTGAAAATATTGACAGTGTTTAAATGACTAAGCATGTAGTTTAGCTAAATCAACAAGTAATGGTAACAATTCATTGACAAAAATAAATGTTTTATAAAGTTAAAAACTAAACACTAACATTTTTTTACATATTATTATAGAGGAATTAGTATAATGAATGAACAAGTGGCCTAATCTTGTTTAGTCTATATGGTGAACCTCCCACCCCACTGTTCTAAAGCAAATCTGAGAATCCCCATCACTAAAATGTAATCTTGTCGTGAATGCTCTATATCCATTATCCTACTCCTTGCCTAATAGCAATTTATTCCGGACATCCAAATACAATATAATTGATTTCTAGTACAGAAATACCACCAAAATTCACACCTCAGAAGATGTTTCTATCTTAGTCTCATTAGATTACCTAGGCTTTCTTTACTATTTCATGTGAGTCATGAAAAATAAAGGGGCTCTACAGACATTAGAAATATCAAATTTGAAAAGCATATAGTATTCTGAACCCCTTACCACTTGGAAACTGATGGGAATTTGTGTTAATGTAGTATATTCAAAGTACTGTTTTTCAAAAACACAGCATTAGGGATTCTAAACATTACTGCCAAATTTCATACATGATGCTGAGTTGGTTTCTCTGACTATACCAAATCTAATACCTTACAGAACAATATTTAGCAAACAATTCACATTGTTCATACAGTTTCTTCCTCATAACTCAGGGCAACATAGTTCTCATTTTACAATGAAACACAGTGAGAAAACAGATATTTGTCTAATGGAAACTCAATGTAAGTTTTGCCGGAAAACACCTGTCCATTTTAGCTCATAAGACTTAATGGGAACATGTACCTTAGCACAGGAATGGATAAATTTATGTTCTATTATCAAAGTTGCTGTAGCAACAATCTGTCCTAAAGTCACATCTTCCACAACTGTAACATAATAATCCCCAGATTTCTTCATGTGCTCAAAAGATTCTGTGGAAATTGAAAAACAGTGTTATATGGCAGACATTAAACTTTTATTAAGTGCCAGAAAAATACTAGGATTAGCTGACTTCATTATTGAATATTTAAAGCTATTTCTCCATAGTAACTTATACTTTGTGTCTAAGAAAATACTATTAAGAATGACCAAGTAGTTGAAATATCAATAATCAATAAATTTGAATGTAGTCTATATATTTAAAAAATACACTGGCAAAATAAAAGACAAATACAGATGAACAACACTTATAACACAAATAAATTAGAGATCTGCCACTTCTGTGACTAATGAATTGTTACTTAGTTCCTTTAAATTCCTTTCTTCAACCTTTATACTCAACAGATAATGTTTAGTCTTTGGTTTCAAAATATTTTCACGAAAGTACTTTTCAGTTTTCCCCTTGTGATCTTAAGTGTTTCATGATTATAGGACTGCTTTTTTAGAAATTAGAATCATCGTTTTGTTTCTTCTGAAAGTACCTTGTGAAACAGATGAGAAATAGGTCTTCATTTCCAAGTAAATTTCCCCGGGTCACAAGGCAAATAGGAGCAAAGACAGTAAAAGTACAAGTAGATTTTTAGTACTTATATTGCTGAATTAATATGGTTTCTAATCTAACCTGATAATGCATGCAAAGAGGAATTCAGGAATAAAAACTGAGCCTAACAGTCTTACATACTGTTTATTTCCAGTCTCATTCTAGTAAGGGTCTGGAGTAGGAAGAAATAAATTTGGTGAAGGAAAACCATGAGAATCAGGAAATGAAGATCATCTCAGGAGGGTGAGATAGAGTACAAAACAAAACAAAATTACCTATTGAAAGAAATGAAATTATAGAAAATAGGAAAAGACTGTCAGAGCACTGCATGGAGTAAGCAAGGTTCTAGTTCTTTCCTTACCAATAACTACTTGTGATCTTGGGTAAGTCATTTGACCTCTCTTGATTTCCATTCTCTCATATGGATTAAGGGGCAGGGGGCTGAATTATATCTCTCAAACTACCTGCTAATCTTAAAATTCAATATAAATGAACAAAACATACAACATGCATTTTATTAATTTGGTGATTAAATTTCTGTGAATAACCTAACCACATGAAGGAAATAAGTACAAATAAGAAAAAAGCCAATTTCAACTTCTAGTCAAGATGGGATAGTAGGTAAACTCTGTGTTCACCTTTTCTCATAACCACACCAAAAGTACAACCAAATGATAACCACCACCCCTGAGAACCACTTGATTAGCTGAACAGAAGTCCTGTAACTAAAGATATTAAGAAGTTACATTAAGACTGGTAGGAGAGGTGGAGACACAAAATGGGCTGGTCCCACATCCAAGTGTGGCAGTTAAGATTTGGGAGGAATATCTTGGCTATAGAGGTCCCCACTGAGAAGCAAGGGGTCCCAGCCCCATGCCAGGAACAGGAGTCTCCACAGCAGCTGGCTGTGAAAATCAGCAGGGACTCAGTCTGGGTGAAGTGAAGGCCTGCTGGAGAATCAGGCGTCCTCTTTAAGGGTCTGAGCACAGACTCACAAACACTAGCCTTAAGCTCCAGAGAAGGGACAGCAGCTTGAAAGGCTCCAGGGACTTAAAAGGAGGAAATGTCTGGCTGCGGGGAGAGGGCTGGAGGGGCAGCTCTCTCTAGGGCTGAATGCCAGCAAGTGCCACTCTTGATTAGTTGAGCTATCCCCCAACACAGCTGGCAGGCACAGGTGGGCACCAAATCTTAGTCTCTTTCCACTTGGCTAACACTGCTCTTGCCCAACCCTGGTACTTGTCTGAGATTCCACTCCACCCAACTCACCCGCCTGGCCTGAACCTCTTTCAGAGGCTAATATACACAGCAGCTGGCCTTGGCCTGTGGTGTGCCTTGTACCTCTTGCTAAGCAATGTGAAGCCCAACACTAGTGATAACCAGCCTTAGTTCACAGCATAACCACTCCCATGCACTTCCAAGCCCAGCACAGGCAGCTACTGACCTATCCTACACTAAGAGGCCCCAGAACCAGCACACCTAGTGGCTGGCTTCAGACCTCATCACAGCACCACCCAGTTAGCGCTACAAATAACAACCAAAGGGTAGACTCAGCAGGCACCAGATCCCCACATAAGTGAATCCCCCTCTGTGGGGGTCAGGCCCTATACAACAGAATGTTTGCTGTGGTCATAGCCAGTCAGCCTGAAGGTCAGTCCCACCCACTGATGGGCCAACAGCCATCAAGGCTCAACTACAACAAGGCGGCACACAAATCCCACACAAGGGACACCGATGGAGCACATAGCTGTGGGGTAACTGTGCCACTGGGCTCCATAGGACACCTACTACAAAAAGCCACTCTCCCAAGACTAGGAGACATACCAGATCTACCTAATACATAGAAACAGGTGGCAGCCAAAATGAGGAAACAAACATGTCCCCAATGAAAGGACAAAACTCCAGAAAAGGAACAAAACAAAATGGAGGCAAGCAATCCACTAGATACAGAATTCAAAACTGGTTATAAGATGCTCAGTGAACTTAGGAGAAAAATAGATGATCTCAGTGAGAACTTCAACAAAGAAAGGAAACAAAAAAAAGGAGATAGAAACAATCAGTCAGAAATGAAGAATACATGAGAATCATCAGCAGATGAGATAAAACAGAGAACTGAATTTGATTTTACTTAAGGTACTGGAAAACACCCAATCAGAACAGCAAAAAGAAAAAGTAATTTAAAAATATGGGGTTAGTTTAAGGGACCTCTGGGACAACACAAAGTGTAACATTTGCATCATAGGGGTACCAGAAGGAGAAAAGAGCGAGCAAGGGATTGAAACTCTATTTGAAGAAATCATGACAGAAAACTTCCTTATCCTTGTGAAGGAAATAGCCCAGGAAGCCAAGAGTCCCAAACAAGATGAACCCACACCAAGGCACATAATCAAAATGCCAAAGGTTAAAGGAGTTCCCTGGTGGTGTAGTGGCTTAAGGTTTCGGTGCTGGCGCTGTCAACACTGCGGCCTGGGTTCGATTCCCAGTCAGGGAACTACCCACATGCAAAAAATACATACATACATACATACATACATACATACATAAAATGCCAAAGGTTAAAGACAAAGAATCTTAAAAGCAGTTAGTACATACAAGAGTGCTCCCATAAAACTGTCCGCTGATTTCTCAACAGAAACTTTGCAAGTCAGAAGAGATTGGGACAAAACATTTCCAAGGATGAAAAGTACCTATAACCAAGACTACTCTACCTAGCATGTCTATCATTTAGAACAGGAGTGTCCAATCTTTTGGCTTCCCTGGGCCACACTGGAAGAATTGTCTTGGGCCACACATAAAATACACTAACAATAGCTGATGAGCTAAAAAAAAAAAAAAGCAAAAAAATCTCAATGTTTTACGAAAGTTTACGAATTTGTGTTGGGGTGCATTCAAAGCTGTCCTGGGCCACATGCAGCCCATGGGTTGGACAAGCTTGATTTAGAATCAAAGGAGATATAAAGAGCTTCCCAGACAAAAAAAAACGCTGAAAGAGTTAATAACCACCAAACCAGTTATTACAAGAATTGCTAAAGGGATTCTTTAAGAAGAAAAAAATATGAATAATAAAATGTCAATAACTACATACCTATCAATAATTAATTTAAATTTGAATAGATTAAATGTTCCATTTAGAAGACATGAGGTAGCCGAATGGATAAGAAAACAAGACCCAAGTGTCCATCAATAGACATTTGGATAAAGAAGATGTAAATATATGCAAAGGGATATTAGTTGGCCATAAAAAGTATGATAGACCCAGAGGGTAGTATGCTGAGTGAAGTAAGAGACAAATATGATTTCACTTATATGTGGAATCTAAAAAACAAAGAAACAAGCAAAACAGACAAATTCATAGATACAGAGAACAAACAGATGGTTGTCAGATGGTAGGGGGATTGAGGGGCCGAGTGAAAAAGGGGAAAGGTTAAGAAGTACAAATTAGCAGTTACAATACAGTCACCAGGATATAAAGAACAGTTTAGGGAATATAGTCAATAATGTAATAACCATACATGGTGTCAGGTGGGTGCACCACTTATCTGGGGATCACTCTGTAAGTTACATAAATGTCTAACTATGCTGTACACCTGAAACTAATATAATATTGTCAACTCCAAGTGAAAAATATTTAAAAAAACAAAAAATAATGTCATTTAAATTATTTCCAGCTACTTGAACAAAAACACATGTAGTAGACAATGAACACAGGTCTAAACAAAAAATCTTGTTCCCCTTTATTTCTTTTCAGTCAGGAAAAAAAGAGGCTATAGTACTTACTCATAAATTGTTCAGGGTTGACAACTCCAGTCTCTGTCAGCTGACCTAGTACCTTAAAAAAACCTAGTTTTGCAAAAACAGATTTCAAGTCATGAGAAAAGCAAATCAAAGTCATATCAAATGAAGCAGTATATTATAAAATAAGCAGATGGGATTATGGATGATTATGTTTTCAAAACTTTATCTAATGAATCATTTTTAAATTGTTCATTTGGAAAGATTAAATTGAAACCCATTATTCTTTCTATAATCACTACATAAAACAAAAAAGGCTTTACTAATATTTTTCCCTGAGTAATATTTTTGGAATAGTACTAACCTTAATATATTCAATATTTATAGAACCAGCATGTACATTTTTCAATGTAATTTGCATCAAAATCAATACAAGGGATGCCTAATTTTCCTAAGTGTGCTTTGGTTTTACTTAAAAATGCAAGATTCTCAATGACCAAATATGATACTATACAAAATACAAATTATTCTTGAGACTACAATGTTTAAAGATTCCTGATTAATTTCAGTGTTATCTTAATGTGAAGAGCACATTGTAGAACTTTGAGAATATTAATTTCTACAAACTCAATGATTAATTAGACAAAAATTATTTTCTTCAGATTTTTTACCAAAAACTAAAAAGTTGATTTTTGATTACCAAAATTTAAGGAAATCATTTTGGAAAATTTAGATATTAAAAACAACATGTAGATAAAACCTTTTGCATCTTATCTAAGGCCAGTTACCTCCACTCTCATTCCCCGTCCAGCTTCTTAGCGAAAATTCTTCCTTATGTGTCACTATACATGATAATTTCACTTTTAGGAGAAGTCTTGGCTTCTTATAGGAAGGATTGGTATTGTACTTTAGTCATTTGAAATATTTCACAGTAATATCTGGTCTTAGACATGACCCATGCACATTGAAATTGAGAGTCTCAGTGACGTTAAAAATTAAATACAAAAAATAATCCAAAGTCAGTATTATTTTTTAAAATTATCACCATCATTATAATGCTTGTGGAGAAAATAAAATGCTAACTACAGTTCTAACCAGGATTTGTAAACTAAGTCCATACCTCTATTTAAGTCAGCAGTACAAAGAGGCCTCAAAACCAAACCTTCTCCAGGATGTGTTGGGGAAATGGCTGGAGAAAATGTAGCTGTATTCTGGCTCCAGTCCACTTCTTTGAGTAGACTTGGGTCAAACATAGGCGTTTCATCAGGTTTCATCTTTGCAGTAAGGTCTAAAATAAAATTTTAAATGTTAAGGCATTTTATTTAAGAAAAGTAAAATTATGATTGGCAAGAAAGTCAGTTTTTTAATAAAAATTAATACAATTAAATTCTTTAACAGATATGCAAGATATTTTAGTTTGGCTACCCTGAATCTTTAGCACTAAATGCCACAAGTACAGATACAGAGAAAATGCATGATTACTATCAGAGTAAAAAAGTGACTAAATTTAAAAGTTTTAAACTTTAAAAGCCTTCTTTAGGCAGGTTTTCTCATACATTTTTGCCTATACAAATGCTGTGAATAGCTGAGTTTTTAATGGGCTCTTACATTTTTTTACATTATTGGATTTTATTATTGGGTTAAAAAAACAATTTGTTGGTCTAACTTGCCATTAAGGAAGACTTACTGGGCATGTAACTTGGTTTTTGTTGTTGTTGTTTTTTAAATATTCATTTATTTAAGGTTAAGATATAAACATAAAGATATTCTATTTGTTGTTGTTGTTGTTGTTTTGTTTTGTTTGTGGGTAGTTTCCTGGCCGGGAATCGAACCCAGGCCGCAGCATTGACAACGCCAGCGCCGAAGCCTTAAGCCACTACACCACCAGGGAACTCCAATAACGGTTTTGTATATGAACCACAAACAGAAAATAACTGATGAACTGGGTTAAATTACTTAATTCTCTGCATTCATTGTAACATTTGGTCTTTGCTTTGATAAATTCACACTAAGAGTATCTGCTGGATTTGTTTTGACAACAGGCTTTCTAAAAATCTGTATCTTAAAAGTTTCTCCACTCCATTTAAGCAGCTTAAGTTAAGAATAGCCAGTGTTTTTCATGCTATTGAAAAATGATCAATTATGGTATTTTCCTCTCTTTTTTTGAACACTCAAGAAATTGGAAGGTTATTACTAGGTGTGGTGTAATAAAACTGTGACTGAATAATAGATGTAAAGATAGAAGGGATGAAAATAAATTTGATAAAGCATAAAAACAGGAAGGGGGCACTTCGCTGGAACAGAATTCCTGAAAAACAGTGTCTTCCTAACAATTATTAAGAGACTGAAGCAAACCCCAACTTCCATTTCTATCCCTATACTCAGTTAAAGAAACTATTCTATTTGATACTTGCCTGTAGCTCTTCTTAAAACAAAGAATTTAAGGATATATATCCATAGCATATCATACTACCATAAAACAAGGAAGAAATATTGGAAAAATTGAAGTCCTTTTAATGACAGAGCAATACCCCAGTAACCCAGCTTTCAGATATACCCTATTTTATAAGTCACAGTATGCTGTATAATGCAAGAACTCACACACTGATTCCTTTACTTCAACGGTACTACAGGGTAGGGGTGATTATTATCTCCATTTTAACAGATGAGGAAATGCAGGCAGACTTGTTAAGTAACTAGCCCAAGGTCACAAAACTAATGGAGCCAGGATTTAAAGCTAGGCACGGAAAGAACACCAGCTCTGGAATTAGACCTTGTGTTCAAATGTCAACTGTGTGATCATGGTAGTTAAACTTTGAGAATCTGTTTCCTGGTTTGTAAAATAGAGAAGAAATTACTAGAAGGATGAAATGAATTACTGTGTATAAGCACCTGACAGTGCATGGCAGATTGCAAGTGCCTGACAAGATACCCTTAGTTAACAATTTAACTTCATGTTTATAAATTCTTATTTTTTTTCACATTTAAATTAATGAGTCAGGCACTATGCTGGGTATGGAGGTTACAAAAAGTATGAAAAATTGTCTATTATGTTTATGTTAATACTAACTAAAAGTTAGCATTCTTGGATAGGAAAGAACTTTTCTAAATCATAGTTTATTATGTAAAATACTGAGTTTTTTTCTTTTTCTCCCCTCTCAAAAAGGATTCAGATCATGTTCTACTCTTACCAACTATACCTGACTCTATAAATATAGTAAGGGAAGGAAATAAATTTTGCTGATTAAAACAATCATTCATATCAAATGTAACAAGCTTACAGACAGTCCATTTGACACAGATTTTTTATAGGTTAATTTTAGTGCATGCATTTTAGTTGTCCCTAATAATTGGGACCCTGAGGTGTGTACTCTCCTCTGAAAGAGGGGTACAATGTTGTTGTTTTTCAGGTATGCATAAAAATAGCCTAAATATCATAAAAATAAAATGTGTACATTATATGCAGAAGCCAAGAAAGTATTAAGTTCCTCAAGACAACACATATTTAAACAATTTGATGGTCAAGCTATTTATCATACAGTTGCAACCATAATTTAAAGAAAGCTCAGAAGGGAATTTAAATGAACATTAAGACAATTTTAAGTTACCTAGATTCCTTTTTCCTATAAAGTTGCCTGAGTTTACAATAAACTGTAGCCTAGAAAACATGCAAAATATGGTTAATAATTTCCAAGAGAGAAGGGAGAGGTACAGTGGAGAATTAGGATTATGAAGCCTTTTAACTAATTAATTTTTAAACAGTAAATACTAATACTGTCCTGTGCATTTCTTGAACCAGATGGTCCTATTCCATGAATGAAATATTTATCTTTATTTATAAAAATAAATTATATTGGCTAATGTTTACTGAATGCTTTATGTTTAACTCTTAAAAATACAGTGAAAGACGTATCATTATTATCTCAATTTTGACCAGGAAGCAGGCACAGCACTTGCTCAAGACAACAGAGCCAATAAGGAAGAGTTAGGATTCAAAACAGGCAACTTGGCCAGCTTCATGGGCACTGGACCTGTGCGGGTTGCACAGGGCCCCACACTTAGTTTATTGTCTGCTGCCCTGTCTTGAAATTTTTAATAATTTTTTAACAAAGAGCCCTGCATTTTCATCTTGCATGGGTTACCACAAATTATTCTATCATTTCTGCATCACTCTAGACTGCACTCTTAGTTCTAAAGATGCACTAGTGAAATGAATTCCCTACTTTACTGTACAAGATTTAAAGACAAAAGCAGCTCTTATAACTTATATTTGGAAAATAATAATTTCAAACTAGTCAAAATACATTAAACAAAGCATTCTGAATATAAATAAGAGTCCATTAACCAGGTAAAAGAAGTTAATATCAAAATGTTTTAGGAGCTATTTTACAAAAACAGAGATGTGCTTAAGGTTATCTTCCTTTATCTTACTCTTTCCCCACATAGTAAAATTCTGCTGGTGTCTGATTAATATGCTGGACAAGCTAAAGTAAGATGTGATTTGATACCAAATTTCCAAAAATTCTAGAAAAGAACAAAATAGGTAAATTTACTTGATTTACAAAAGAAATACTACTTTAGCATCTGAAGGTACCCCCAGGGTAACTGCAAAGCCAGAAAATTTCAGCAACATAATTGCACAGTTGTTTAAAGCTGTGCAATTAATTCCATCATTATCACTGGGGTATTATTTTAAATATTAATATTTTAATTTCAAAAAGTAAATGCATATTTCTCGAGAACCTCTTCTGTTGAATTGTTAAATTAGTATGCATTTACAAGGCCCATATATGCCTAACCTTAACTCAATAAATGCCTAGTGAATGAATAATGAATGGTATAAGACTTATCTGGAGGTCACGTTTCAGAAAATCCACAAGAAAAAAAAAAAAGATTGGCAAACTGCCACAACAGGTATCACAAAAACCATACACTAAATTTATTTTTACTAGGATCACATCAGGTTTTCATTCAGTTAACTATTCTTTGGACACAATTCTAACAATTTTGTTTCCCAGTCTCTATAGCAGACTCTTGCTATATAGGGATTTTAAAGGTTGATATAAACAAAATTTAAACATAATCTAAAGCCAAATCTAAACTCTTATATTAACATATTTCAAGAGCTCTTGGGGCATCAATACATTACTTCAGTACATGGTGAATGGGTGAAAGGGAGACTTGTGCTGTTTGGGACTAGGGTTTGCTTACCTACATTTTGTAACAATTTCAGTAACAATATGACTAAAATTTCAATCTAAAGAACATTCTCTGATGATTTCAGTAGGCCTGGCCATATTAATAAATTGTGCAATTACACTTTCGGGTAGTTTATTTGATCTTTATAATCTAGGCATTATTCCCAGTCTGTGGACAAGGAAATTGAAGCAGGTGGAGCATTCAGGAATTGACCCCAAGGTAACACACAAATTCATGAATTGGACTAGAATCCTACAATCTTGTTTTCCCATCTTGGGCTCTACAATATCATATTCAATCAACACCAATCTTTACATCATCATACCAGACAAGTAGCTCTGTCTCACCTATGTTAAAAAAAATTTCAGGGAGTTCCCTGGTTGGTGTAGTGGCTTAAGGCTTCAGCGCTGGCGCTGTCAACGCTGTGGCCTGGGTTCAATTCCCAGCCAGGGAACTACCCACATATAAAAAAATAAAATTAAAAAAAAAAATCAGCGAATCCTCCCTAAAAAAGAACTGATCTAAATGATTTCTTGAGATCCACTCCTAGATTTGTTTGTGAGTGGCTATCTTAAAACTAATCCCATAATCGCCTGTTCAATTTTGTATGAAACTGAGTTCGGTTTATATAAATGTCAGCTCCTATAACAGAAATCACAAGACAGCGTATCGAAGGATAGAAGCCCTAGGAAAAGACAAAGGATGGTCTTCCCGCAGTGAAAGCCCCGATCTAGTCGGTGCAAAAGGTGATCTTCGGAGCCAGGAGCATGTCCTCAAGTGGCTCACGACCACCGTTGGGTGAGCTTCGGAAGGGAAGAGGGGAAGGCCCAGGGCGTCCGGGCCAGTTCAAAACCGACAGCGGCAGGCTGTGAGCAACTGTCTCTATCCCCACCCCAAAGCCTGGTGAGCGAAGAGTTAGTTTCCACCCTGTCCCTGCTCCGGTCCTGACAGGGATACCCTTGCATGGCTGGACCACTGGCCATCATCCCTAGCCTCTGCTTCAGCTCAGCCTTCTCCAAATCATGCTATACGACCTCGTGTGCACCCAGCTGGCGAGCATAAATGCCTGGCTCCCCGAGTGGACCCGTCCGCTCCCCGATCCAGGGCCTAACTCGCCTCGCCCTGGGGCAGCAGTCACACCTGTTTGACAAATCTCAAGGCAGGCCCACCTCGGCCCCAGGACCCCCGGCCCGTCCCAACTCTCGCTCCCCCCAGCCTCCAGCCCTACTCACCGGTAGAGGCCCAACAGTCTGCGCTCCTCTCCCGCCCGGCGGACTCTCGCCCACCCGGGTACTCCGCACTGGATCCGATCCTGCCTCAGCGGCAGCCCCACCCCCTGCACCTCCCGCACCACAGTAGCCGCCGCCGCCACCGCCGAGACGTGGCAGCGCCAAAGCCTTCACCCCGCCCTCTCCCGCTTACGCAGGTCCTCGCGCAGGCGGGCGGAGGCGCGGAAGCGGGGAGGCTGGGACGCCTCCCGGGGGCGTGGCGGGGGCGTGGCGCTGCCAGCGGCTGTAAGTGCGCGAGGCGGGCGCGCAAACCTTTTGGGAACTCCACCCCTCAGCGGCGTGGATCGTGAATCCTGGCTATGGTCCCTACCGCCTTCCTCACGGCGTCGGTATGTTGGTACAGTGGAAATAATTCTGCTTAGGAGTCAGCTAAGCGCTGTAAGTGATATCTAGTGTGAATGTCAGGTTCTCAGAGACCAAAGGCTCGGCCTCTTGCAGTCTTCATTTGCCCCTTTTTGCCCCTTTCTTTAATAGTCAATCCATTAATTGGAACTTCGACTACTCACTGACAGCTGAAGCTCCTTATCCCGTTTTCTGAGTCACAAATCCAACTTCCATGAGGCTGCATCCTACTCCTTAGAGGCTGTTTTATTTATTTATTCCTCAGATCATTTTCGTATGAGCAGGGGTTCTCAACCAGTGATTTTGCCTCCTAGGAGACAATTGGCAATTTTAACTTCATGCCGGGGTAGAGGTGTTACTGGAATCTCTCCAGAGGATAGAGGATATAGGTAGGTAGATACTAGGGATGCTGATAAACATTTTACAATACACAGGACAGCGCCCCATAACATAATTAGCTGTCCTGAAATGTCTGCACTGCTGAGTTTGACAAATCCTGAGTTAGGAGGAGAAAAATTACTCCTCACAGCTCCCATTTCCAAAGCGCTTTACCTAACTAAGAAGCACGTGTACCCATTTGACTGATTAGGGATCAGGTTCAGAGATGTTAATTTATCAAAGTTACAGAGCTGGTAACTCCCCTTCTTCCCCTGTAGCATACATTTCAACTTGTTGAATTTGCAAAGTATTTTATTCTTAATACTGTTCAAAGAATTAATACCGTATATAGTCTGCCAGAAATATTTTTAATTGTGAGATTTAAATTTCAGTTAACTTTTGACTGATTTATGCATTTTCATAATTCAAAACATCAATGAGGCAGATGACATCCACATCTCTGTATTCATCCTTGTTTTTACACATACGTTCAAAAGAATATATGACATAAAAATAAACACCACTAATCTTAAGAAATATATAGCCTTGTTTTCTTATCAGGATTCTCACCCTGTGTTTGCAATGAGTTTCTCCTGAGCAACAGAATCCTGTAAAATTTATAATTTAGTGAAGAGTGAAATAGTTAATTATAAAATTTATCACAGAACACAGGAGTTCTAAGAGGTACCCCAAAAGATCTTCTGCATTCCAGACATTCTCCTCCTTACCTCCTTTATGCCATAGGAATCCAATTTCTCCTTAATAGTCAAATTCAGTCACACCAGCCAGTGCAGTGGCCCCCTTTTTTGCCTGTTGGTTTACTTGCACTGAGGAGCCCAATATAGCCTGGTGACAATCTCGATTTCTACTTTAATAGAGTCATTGGTGTGTCCTCTAATGCTTTTTATTTTTTGGGATTTTAAAAATTGTGATGTAATTGACATATAACATTGTATTAGTTTTAGGTGTACAACATAATGCTTTATTATATATATTTATGGTAAACTAATTACCTCAGTACATTCAATTAACATCCATCACCACACAGTTACAAATTATTTTTTGTGATAAGAAATTTTAAGATCTACTTTCAGCAACTTTCAAATGTATAATATAGTAGTAGTATTAACTATAGTTAACATGCTGTACATTTTAACCCTTGGACTTATTTATCTTATCAACTGGAAGTTTGTGCCTTTCGACCATTTTCACTGATTTCTTTCACTCACCACCATCCCCACCTCTGGCAACCTCCAATTTTTTTCCTGTATCTATGAGTTAATTTTGTTTTGATTTAAGATTCCTCATATAAATGAAATCATACAGTATTGGCTTTCTCTGTCTTATTTCACTTCACATAATGCCCTCAGGTTTTATTCATGTTGTTGCATCTCACAGCATTTCCTTGTTATGTCTGAATCGTACTCGATTATATATACCACATCTTTATCCATTCATCTGTTGATTGACACTTCGGTTGTTTCCATGCCTTGGCTACTGGAAATAATGTTGCCATGAACATGAGGGTACAGATATCTTTTCTAGATAGTGATTTTGTTTTCTTCAGATACATACCAATTAGTGGAATTGCTAGATCATATGGTAGTTATATATATATATATATATATATATATATATATATATATATATATATTTTTTTTTTTTTTTTTTTTTTTTTTTTTTTTTTTTTTTTTTTTTTTTTTTTTTTTTTTTTTTTTTTTTTTTTTTTTTTTTTTTTTTTTTGAGGAACCTCCATCCTGTTTTCCATAGTGGCTGCACCAATTTACATTCCCAGCATCAGTGTACAAGGGTTCCCTTTGCTCCACACCCTTGCCAGCATTTGTTATTTTTTTCTCTTTTTGATAATCGCTATTCTAGTAGGTGTGAGGTGGTCTTTCATTATGGTTTTGATTTGCAATTCCCTGAAGATCAGTGATATTAAGCACTTTTTGTTGGCCATCTGTATGTCTTCTTAAGAAAATGTCTATTCGGATCTCTGCCCATTTTTAAACAGATTGTTTTTTATTTATTTAGAATTTTATTTTCTTTAATCCATAAGCTTTATATAGCTTTAGTTAAAAACAAACAACAAAAACAAAACAAAAACAGTGAAAACAAGACACTATTTCAAAGTCTGAGCCCTTCAGCCTTCCAAATACAAGAGCTCTGAAAATTATATATACAGGCTGGTTTTTTTTTTACTATTGAGTTGTATGAGTTCTTCCTATATTTTGGATATTGGGACTTTCTTGATTATTGATTCATTCTTAACTGATTCAGTCAGTCTGTTCAGATACTCTTTTTTCTTCATGATTCAATCTTAGTACGTTGTATGTTTCCTTTTATCCTTTCCTTCTGCATTGTCCAATTTATCCTTTCCTTCTGCATTGTCCAATTTGTTGGTGTATAATTTTTCATAGTAGTTACTTAGGATTCTTTGTATTTCTGTGGTATCAGTTGTAATGTCTTACATTTCTGATTGTATTTGGGTCCTCTTTTTTTTTTTTTTTCTTGGTGAGTCTTAGCTAAAGGCTTGTCAATTTTGTTTATCTTTTCTGTTGTCTTTTTAGTCTCTATTTTATTTATTTCCACTTTGGTCTTGTCATTTCCTTCCTTATACTAACTTTGGGTTTAGTTTATTCTTCTAATTCCTGTGGTTGTTTTTTTGAGATCCTTCTTATTTTGTAATGTTGACATTTATGACCATGGACTTCCCTCTTAGAACTGCTTTTGGGAGTTCCCTGGTGGTGTAGTGGCTTAAGGCTTCGGCACTGGTGCTGTCAGCGCTGCGGCCTGGGTTCGATTCCCAGCCAGGGAGCTACCCACATACAAAAAAAAAAAACAAAAAACAAAAAACTGCTTTTGCTACATCCCATGTTTTGGTATATTGTATTTTCATTTTCATTTGTCTCAAGGTATTTTTTTATTTCTCTTTTGATTTCTTCTTTGACCCCATTGGTTGTTCAGTAGCATGTTATTTAATCTTTATATATTTGTGAATTTTCCAGTTTCTTTTTATGATTGAATTTAATTTCATTGTGGTCCAAAAAATGCTTCATATGATTTTGATTTTTGTTAATTTATTAAGACTTGTTTTGTGGCCCATTATATGCTTTATTCTAGAGGATGTTTCATGTGTGCTTGAGAAGAATGCATATTCTGCTTTTGGAAGTAATGTTCTGTAAATGTTCTGTAAATGTCTGGTCAACTTTAAGTCCAATGTTTCTTTATTGACTTTCTATCTGGATTATCTACCATTGATGAAAGTGGGGTGTTAAAGTCCCCTACTATTATTTTATACATGTTTCCTCTTTACATCTGTTAATATTTGCTGTGTGTGTGTGTGTGTGTGTGTGTGTGTGTAGAGAGAGAGAGAGAGAGGCTATGTTAGAGGCATAAATATTTACAAATGTTATATCCTCTTGGTGGATTGACTCCTTTATCATTATATAATGACCTTCTTTGTCGTTTATTACAGTTTTGTCTTAAAGTCTATTTTGTTGGCTGTAAGTATAGTTACTCCAGCTTTCTTTTGGTTCCATTTGCATGGAATATCTTTTTCCATCCCTTCACTTTAAATCTGTGTGTGTTCTTACATCTGAATTGAATCTCTTGTAGGCAGAATATAGATGGGTTTTGTTTTATTATACATTCAGCCACTCTGTGTCTTTTGATTGGAGAATGTAGTCTATGTAATTTTAAGTAATTACAGATAGGGTATGTACTTACTACCATTTTGTTCATTGTTATCTGGCTGTTTTGTAATTCCTTTGTTTCTTTTGATCTCTTCCTTTGTGACTGGATGATTTTATGTAGTGGTTATGCTTAGATTCCTTTTTTATTTTTATCTTTTGTGTATCTGTTACAAGTTTTTGCTTTGTAGTTAACATGAAGCTTACATAAAACATCCTATATTTATAATAATCTGTTTTAAGTTGCTAACAATTTAATTTCAAAAGCATTTCAAAGCTCTGTATTTTTACTCC